>VXBR01007699.1:143824-163148 GCA_013400215.1 Cisticola juncidis | reverse complement strand
CCCTGCAGTCACTGCACCACACTGATCCCTGCACTCACAGCCTGCACCCTGCACTCACAGCCTGCACACTCATCCCTGCAGCCACAGCCTGCACACTGATCCCTGCAGTCCCTGCACACTGCTCCCTGCAGTCACAGCCTGCACACTGCTCCCTGCAGTCACTGCACACTGCTCCCTGCAGTCACTGCACACTGCTCCCTGCAGCCACAGCCTGCACACTGCTCCCTGCAGTCACAACCTGCACACTGATCCCTGCAGTCAGAGTTCAGCAGGGAATAACCAGCAGTCAAAAGGCTGCAAGGGAAACCTACAGCAGGAGCTTGCTGCAGCCAGAGTCAGTGAATGGCTGGTGTGAGGCTGGCTGAGCTGTAAAGAGGAATAAACCAGGACCCTTTTCATGCTGTGATAAACAAGAAGTGTCTTGGCTCATTTCTATCCTCTAACAAGAATGCTGCTGCAACAGGGAAACATTTTAGGAACATAAACCAGTTATATAACAGTTACACAGTTTAGCAGAATTAAATCCAGAAGAGAGTGCAACTTTTGGGTTGAAAAATAAATATTCAAATACTTACAGTTCAAAACATTAGGAATATCATCAGTATAATAATAGGAAAATATAAGATTTTAATGTTAAAATAAATATTTATATCAAATAATCTAGTTCACACACTATGTATTGCAATAATACTAAAATGTGACCCCCAAACGGGCTATTCATCCCTTCCTTGATCAAAACTGGCCTTCAAAACACCAATATTTGGCATGACTGCACAAAAGAAAAGCAATATTCATTCTCATGCTTTGATGGACTGAATCTTCTTCCAGCCTTTAAAAAATAGAATGAATTTGTAGATAATTTCATATATTTCCCTGAAGTGTGTGAGGATTATAGCTGCATAAGAATCTTTAAGCAAGTAAAGAAACTCCTTCCTGACAGTTTAGCTCTAAGATAGTGATGATGTTATTTCTTATTTTATGATTAAATTAAGATGAATTATATAACATAGAAAGAAGTAATTGAACTTCGAATGACCTGAATTTTGTGTTCAGAATCAGACTAAAATCAAATGATCCAAAAAAGAATTAGGATGCTAAAGAATAATTTATGTGGATTAGATACTCATCTGGATGGTGATGATAGTTTCAAGCAAATAAAAGGTTTTGTCTTCCATTCAATCACTTTTTAATGAAAATGCAAAAATAATTCCTGAATTACTGGGAAACATCCTCAGCTGCTCAACAACACTAATTAGTGTGAATCATTCGGAAGTAGCTTAGTTTAGCAATCACTTCTTTATGCTAAGAACAACTTTCTAGAACAACGGACAACTACTGTTTGATGAACACTGTAGCAGGGGTTAGTCAAACCCCAGGGTCTGGAAAATCTTGTTTTCCTTTATTGTGTTTGCATTGAAAATAAGTATCTCCTGTTACTAGATAAAATCCTGGAAAAACACATGGATTGCAGGATGGCCCTGTTAAGATAGCACTGATATTTGAACTCTTTTAGTCAAGCTCCTAATTACAAAATAAATAATAAGAAGAAAATAAGAAATAGCAGATGACCTTAAATACTTCCTATATTGAAAATACTGATACAATCTCATTTTAAAATTGAAAAGAAAGATAGAATCAAAAGCAAGAACTAATCCATTTACAAGGTACATAGGGGCATAGAATGATTTGGGTTGTAAAGGACCATAAAAGGTAATTTATTCCAACCTCCCACTAGCCCACTTTAAACAGAGCCCTGTCCAGCCTAGCCTCAAACATCTCCAGCATGGGGATCCCATGACCTGTCTGAGAAATCTGTTCCAGTGCCTCACTACCCTCAGAGTAAAGAATTTCTTCCTAATATCTAGCCCAAACCTAATTTCCTTAAGCTTAATATGATTCCCTCTTGTCCTGTCCCTACATGTCCTTCTGAAAAATCCTTTTCCAGCCTTCTGGTAAGCCACTTTTAGGTACTGGAAGCGTGCTATATGGTCTCCCTAGATCCTTCATTTCTCCAGGCTGAGCAGCTCCAACTCTCACCTCACAGGAGAGGTGCACAGAGGTGTGATCATCTTCAGAGCCCTGCTCTGCATTTGCACCAACAGGTCAATGACTTTTTTGTGTTGGGGGTCCCTCCCCTGTGCTCCAGGAGGGCTCTCACAAGAGCAGAGTCGAGGGATCAATCCCTCCCTTGTCCTGCAGGTTGTGCCTGTTGTGATGAAGTCCAGGATGAGGGTGCCTTTCTGGCCTGTGAGCTTTTACTGATGAGTCACATTGAGCTGTGTGTCAGTGAACACCCTCAAATCCTTCTCCTCGATCAGTTCCCCACCTGCCCCATCCCTCACCTTGGGGCTGCCCTGACCCAGGTGCAGGAGCTTGCACTTGGCCTTGCTGAATTTCATGCCTGATGATTTTTTATTGACAGAGTGCCCCACTCTTCAAGTCCGTGTCCCCCCAGTTAAGACACAAAGATGTCACTTGGTACAGTGACAAATTCTTTATACTTTACATACTCATAGTAAGTAAAGTGGCATTGTTTCCTCTGCCCTAGAGGTGTTTTTCTCCAAAATTACTCTTCAAAGAGTCTGAATGCCTTGGTTGAACTATGTTGTAGCTTTTCAATGGCTACATTTAGATTTTATTAAATCCTGTCCTTGTTCTGTTGAGCCTTGTTTTGACCTTTATTTTTCTGTGAAGTTTGGGCTGCAGATTTGTGCTAAAGAAATAATGTCTGTCTAGCCCAAACTTTTATCTAGTCTAAAATCCAATCACTCTTCATGGTTGTTACCAGATCAGTAACAGGGTAACTTCTGCTGTGCCTTCTTACCTTTTGTCAGATTATGAACTTCCTATTCTGCATGTTGCTGCCAGTCCAGCAGTGGAAGTGCCTATTTATACTTTGATGTTGAAACCAAACAGCAGGAGAGAGATACAAGACAGAATTAGCATACTGTGAAAGAAAAAGGGAGTTTGTTGAAAATATGCCTGCTACATCCTTTCATTAGGTGTTAACTTTCTTTACAAAGTGAGAAGTTTCTTCCTTTTCCCTTTTTAGTAACATTTGTTTCATGCCACTATTCAATTACATCTCCTCTAGGCTGAAATGTGGTATTTTTCTGTGTAAAATCATGTTGTACAGGTTTGATCATTCTACTTCCTTTGTCAAAATCCTAAAATACAGTCTTCTGATGATATAATTATAACTGCATATCATATTCAAAACACAGCAATATTGTCATACTAATATTTTTTTATGTAATCCATAACAATACCCAGAATTCTATTTTCCATTTTTGTCTCTTCTAATGAGGGAGACGATGTTTTCAGAAAAAGATACCTGCAATTGTAATTTTATGTCTCTGCTAACTTCCTAATTTCTTTGAAGCCTGTCACTGTTTCTTGAATACTTAACAATTTTCTCAGCCAGCAGTGAAATGGCAAGCAGATCATATTGCTGCTGCGTGAATCAACTTTGAATTCTGACTGGCACTTTATCTCTTAGACACACTGCATTATCAAATCTTACTCTTGAGATTTAACTTTTCCAGAATACCTTCCTATCACCAGCAAACTTTTTATCTCACTCACCAAATTCTCCAAATCAAGATGTTAAAAAGCTCCCCTCATACCACAGATTCATGCAAAACCCTGTGTACAAGATGCTTGTTAGAGCTTATTTCTTCCTTTTAACATTAAACAGGTTATTAATCTAAAAATTACTTTAGGAATATAAGAACTCCTTTCAGTCAATTTAGAGGCATTTTTTAATTTTTGTAAACAATGTGCTGTTTATTATCCAACTAGGTAGGATTTCTATTTTCTGCTCTTCAAAAAAAGAAGAATTTTATTAGAGTTCTTCCTGAACAAATATGATTTATTCTCTTGTAATTCCTGGTCCCTTTTTTGGACTTCTCAAAAAAAGAAAACACAAAATCCAAAAAACACACTTTCCACTTCTGTCCAGAGAGTGAGAGATATTGAGAGAGACATTATACACTGTAATTAACAGTTCAGCATTTTTGACAAGACACCAATCTGCCATTACTACCTGTAGTATGTGACTTCAGAAGGCATTGCAATGAGGGGACAGGGATTTCAGGCACAGTCTAGGAAGAGTTTAACCACCCACCTCAGATGTGGAGAGCTGCACATTGATGTGACCGACTGCTGTAAATATGAACATATGTTCCATCATTTTTTGTTGTTTATCTTATTTTTTCCAGCTGAAGGGTATGAATTTTTCCTATTTTTTTTTTGGTTAGAAATAAGATTTTCTGAAAGTTTTCTTGCTTCTGATGACCTCCCTTGCCCTTGTCATATTCCTTCTGGACTTCCTCAAGTCTTTGTCTGATAAGTGGTATGTGTTCTTCAGAACATCCAGAACAGTGTCTTTATGTACTCTTCTTTGTGTCTGCAGAGATTTCACTGTTTTAGCTGTTTTTCTTTCAGATTTTGAAAAAAAAAAATCCCATGTAGCTCTCCTTTTATAGTTCTTTCCCCTTTATACCATGACAGTTTACTTTCTTTCAGAGTTTTAAAAAAAATTTTGTTGAAAACCTTTTGAAAAAGAGCTGCGTCATCTGAATCCACAATACATTATATTTATCCATGAATTTATTAGTAAAAGTGCTTGTATTTTCTCTCAATTTGTCTGGTACAAAGGTCAAATTTACTTGGCTTCAGTTCTTAATAACATCTTTGAAATCTGATAAAGAGCAATTCTGCCCTCTCCAGAACAACATTTTTATGGATTATTTCTGTTTGTGTCAGTATTCAATTTAGCCTTCAAAAGGAGATAAATCCATATCACATATTCCTGTTGGCTTGTACTCTAAATTGAAC
Source organism: Cisticola juncidis (assembly GCA_013400215.1). Taxonomy (NCBI): domain Eukaryota; kingdom Metazoa; phylum Chordata; class Aves; order Passeriformes; family Cisticolidae; genus Cisticola; species Cisticola juncidis. The sequence continues at coordinate 158,309 of VXBR01007699.1, read as the reverse complement.
TCTAAATCCATATCCTGATCATAGAAATGTTTGCAAGTTACAAGTCATAAGTACACCCTCAATCTACTCTTATGTTCCTTGTTTTCAACTCTCAGTTGAGCAAAACTGATGGATCCAAAGCAGACTCAGCAGAGCCCCTCTGACCTCTGTCTCTAACAAATGCTTAGACTCTGAGGTCAAAACTCTTTATCTTTCCATGATGATTTCTGCTGAATCAAAAACTCATCATAACTCTTTGGCCTGTACTTGTCTGAACACAATTTTAGCCAAAGCTGTCAGCTGCAGAATTAATTCTTTTTGTTGGCCCACACCTCGTCCAGTCTTCTCTCCCACTTCGTAATTTCTTTTTCATAATCTCTAGTCACTTAAACCTGATTAACCTCTAGTGTTGCAGTGAAGAATATATACATTTCTGTACTCTCATTCTTTTAGTTTGTACTAAAGAATTTTTATGTTTTCCACTGCATTCTTTTCAAATATCAAACTGTTGTATTTATGTAACTTTACTAAAATATTAATGCCTTTTTAAACTCTAATCCTTCATTCAATGCAAGCATAAAAAATCCCAAGACCTTTGGTCACCAAACAGCCTGGAGACACTGTGGTACCTAACTATTGGTCTACTTTCCTCTATAGGAAAAACACTTAAATTTCTATTCTGCTGCAGGAAAATAAAAATAATGAGCCCTGAAACATTTCAAAACAGTGGAAGAACATAGAATCATAGGTCAGCAACACACTGAGGCTTTTAAGGGCCCTTGGCATTTTTCTAATTCAATCCCATGCTTAAAGCAGAGATGTTTCTGATTTCACACCAAGATGCTCAGGGCTATGAATAATGAAAATCTCCAAGGGTGAAGATTCCATAATCTCTTAAGAAACTTGTGTTAATACTAAGATATTCTTATAGTACTGGGGTTTATTCCCTCCTATAACTTGTATGGCGTATGTCAGGCGTATCTCTGTTTCTACTTGTGACTAGTTTTATCTCATTTTCCCCGAGTTCTTTAATACTTAGTCTACCTCAGCATCCTTGACATCCTTGACAATCCCCTCAGACTGTAGGAGGTGTCTCTCAGCAGCCCCACCCCTGCCCACAGGAGTTCTCTCCCCTCCAGTTTGTGCCAGTCACACCCAGGTAACCCCTCCTCACAGTGCAGGTTCTCCAGAGCCTGACCCCCTCTGTCCAGGGTCTCTCTCCATGGAACTCACTCAGGTCCATCAGAACTGCTCCTGGAGGACCCAGAGCTGGGTGCAGGGCTCCAGACAGGGTAAGCACAGAGTAAAGGGGAGTAACCATTCCCCAATCCCCACTGCACTACAGCTGATACAGCACCCACACACGATGGTGTTTTCCTTCATCCATATTACCAAACTTGTTTTTTTTCATAGAAGTAGGAATTGTTTATATAGATGAGAGATGGAGCAGTATTAACTCTGCTGTTACATATGAAGTACCCATGGTTATTTTAACGAGTACTTTAAAAGCAGTTTTTCAGAACAGAAAATTGTATCTCAGATTTTAATAGTGGACTACCACCCACACTAAATCATACGTTAGGTTTATAAATCATGTATCTCTAGAAATCATTTAACTAATTTTGAAGTTATGAACATGAATTATAACTTTGGTACTCATTTATACATTGTTTGATGGTTTCCATAAATCATATAACCTGATTGTGGAAAGTAATGAATGATTAATAATGGTGCAGCATTCATTTCAGACATGATGCAACTGTCTTTTGGGTTGTGTAATAGATAGCCTATGATGCTTTATTATGACTTATGAAGTTTACTTTCCCTTAAGTCCTTAAAGTATTCTGCTTTAACACAGATTTTTACTGTGAAGTCTGATTTGTTGATCTACTTGCCAAGATAGCTGTTCCCACATCTCCAGTTGGATTTATAACTGACATATTTTGCTTATTTCAAGTCCTAATATTAAAAAAAAAAAAAGAATTACAGAAATACCTAAGCATATATTAACTAAAATTAAGAAGTCCTAGTATTTATTGATTTTTTTTTTCTGTGATTGTCTGATCCTGTTTATACCACATTGTACCATAGCAGCTACATTGTGTGTGAGTCCACATCAGCCAGCCAACAGAGACTGGTCTAGATTCCCTCTTCTGTTAATCAATTTATTAAATATTAGGTCAGAGTCTGGGTGATCAAAATATCTGATGGTATTTCAAGGCTTCATTTTAATGGTTTACAGTAATAAAAATGCTTAAAGCAGTGCATTTCCATTCCTTACCAATATTTCACTTACTTTATAGCATTTTTTACATGTGTGTTGGTCCCTATATGCACTTAAAGTTTTCTTGTTTATTTTTAAAAGAAAATAGAAAAAAATGAGCATTTAAACACTGTGCTATAAGAATTTTAAACAAAATATATAACTTTGTAACTGTTTATATACTATGAAGTCTTAACATCTTAATAATTTGTTTCATTGAGAAAATAAACCTCTAAATACTTATGTGTTTTAGGGTTCCATTAAAGATTTGCAATATGTTGAAACTCAAATAATTTTTGCCTTTTTTAAAATAGTAATGAAGTGTATCTATCTAGAGCTAGTAATGTCTTTTCTGACACTCTCCTTGGTTTTGCTTGAACCCAGTGCCAACAAACGTGGCAGTTCTGCAAATGTTTAAAAGGCAAACATCATTTGTAAGTAAATGAACCTGCCTATACAGAATTTTAGGGTTTTTCAAAACCTTACAGAGGCCATTTTGTGAATATAAAGACAACAAAGTATACTTTAGTTTAATCCTTAAGTCCACTGTATTTTTAGAAGCTTCTAAGTGTGTAAGAATCATGAACATAGCAAAGTTAAAATATTTATTTTAAAAATACATAGATTGCAAATCTCCAGCAAAATATTCCATGCAAGTATAAAATCAAATTTATGGAACCCACACCATTCACATCATTGAAAAGTTTCTGCTTTATCTAAAACTATTAACTTTTTGCATCTCTGTAAACATTTTCCAGTGCTGAAGTCTGCAATAACTTTTATCCATTTTCTAGGAGCATAAATAAGTAATATCACAACTACTTTAACAATGAGAAAATATATTAAAAAACCAGATTTCTCAGCACACCTTACTTTATTACATAAACATCAAAACAGTGGTTTAGATTAAGAAAAAACTGTTGGTGTGCATTTTTCAATTTATTTCAACATCTACCCACAGTCTAGTATTTTATAACAAAATTCGGTTATGTAAAAATAAACATTTGCTACAGTAAACCAAAGTGGGTGCAGCCTAATAAACACATCTTTGCTACTGCTAGGAAAAGGCCACAGGCTTTGGATGGAACTGACAGTGCAGGTTCTCAGGACCTGCCTGTGCTTGCCAAGCTGAGCTGTTTTCACTTGTTTTAGGAACTGATTAGTGGGCAGCTGACACTTGCCCAGCCTGGGTTAGTTTAAGCTCTACAACTGCAAGGTACAAGAAAGTTCTCAAGAACTCTGCTCAACTGTGTTAGCAGATGCTGGGGGAAACCCTTAAACTTTTCAGCTTTAGCTGGAACCCCTAAGAAGAAGATGGGCTGTGAGAAGAAAGCAGCTCAAACTGCACCCAAGAGGACTCTGGGCTGAGGACAGGGAGGAACAACCCCAAGAACACAGGCCCCACCTGTCAGAGACCTCCTTATGGGTGTTAATAACTCCTCAGGAACATCTGTGCCCTTTTGAGGAATGAAGGCCACCTTTGATCCCTGAGGAGTCCGTGAAGGGTGAAGACAACACCTGAGAGGAGCAGTGGTACCAGATTTTTCCTGTGTATCAATTTCAGCTGTATGGCAAGTGAGGCTATTTTTGTATTAATGGATTGATTTGGACTATCAGACTGAAAAAATATCAGTTGAAATAACAATATCTTGGCACCCATATGTTTATTGTGTTTCTTCCTTATGCCCATAACATTATTTAGCACGTAACAGATGCAGTCACAATGTAATTCTACATTCATACACCTTCTCCACCAGATGGGAGACATTATGTGCTCACAAGGCTCCGACAGTCTGGGTTCTGCTGTGATTATCCATGTGGTGGGGCTCACAACACAATAGTGACTTCCACAGAAGTAGGGAACCAGGGGCTTTCTTCATGTTTCTAAGAGCAGAAGATTCTGCATATCATGTATGCAGTGATTTAAAATATTAGCTAGTCAGATAATATTTAAAATGTTCCTTGACACAATTAATTAAAAGTGTACTTATCCACTCTAAATATGTAGATAATACATTAATTCATCCATCACCTTTTAATGCAAAAATGTAATATTTATAAATGAAAGAGCAACATTTTCAACCTGTGAGATATCTCTTGTGCTGTAGATCCCAGGATTGGACACTATTCCAAGTGAAATCTCATAAGAGCAGGGTAGAGAGGGGGAACCACCTTCTTCAACCCCTTGGCTCTGCTTGTTTTTAAATAGTAATACAAGATTTTGGTAACCTCAGTGAACGGGCTTTGATGAAATTGTGTCTCCTCCCTACAACACATCAGTGAAAGAACATTTGTAAGAAAAGTCAGAAAATTGTCTCTCTATTCAGCTGTCCCTCAGGTTCAGGACTTGCAGATGCACATGTTGCAGTTCCTAAAAGCAAGGTTCAGTTACTTATGTACTGTTGTTTTCTCATGCAGCTCATAAAAAATAAAGGTCAATGCTTTAGCAGGTTAAAGGCTGTAAAAAGAAATTCAAGGTGTGTCCCTTGCCAGGGGGGAGAATACACATATTTGCATATAAGAGTATGAATCTTAACTTTCTCTTTCAAGGAACTGTTATCAGCTGCTGTTTAATTATTTGACTAGGCAAGACCTTTAGCCAGAACAGGTACCAGGGTTTCTAATGCAATACTCTCATATCTTATCATGGTATTGAAGCAGCCTGCCAACTCTGAACCTTTGACCAAGCCCACATAATCCTACCTATGAGTCTCACTGGATCCACTCAAACACTTCATTTTTTTTTTTCCCCCAGGAAACAGATTACAAGAGGTTCCTCAACATCCTTCCCGAGGAAAATGCATTCTATTGATTAACAGCATTTCTCCCTAGAAAGTTTTAACAATTGAATCCACAAGTTACTAAGTGACACAGAAGCATAAACATCTTACAAGCCACACCTATTACCACATCAGGTTGTTCTAGATAGAAAGCAAAACCAGTGAAACTCCAAATCAGAAATACAATTCAACAGAGAGAGAAGAAACAATAATAAAAAAGGTAAAAATAAAATAAATATAACAGTACAAAGAACCACTGACAGAGTCAGAATGCAAACCCTGTTGGTCAGGGTGTTGGAAGCAGCCTGAAGTAAGTCCTCCTAGAGTGACAGATGTGGCTCCACTGAAGTAGAGATGATCCTCAAGAAAGGGTCCAGTCATCCTCTGGGAATCCAGTGGAAACAGGCTCCCTCGGTGTTTGGGATTGCTGGTTTTATGCTGGAGGAAAGGCTCTGGCTCATCCTGCTGGGTGGAGCATCTCCCAATGGGATGAGGTGATGTTCTCAGTCCTGTGAGAGCCTTCAATGGCCCATTCACAGGAGATGTCCTTCAGAGGAGGATTGGTGAAGGAAGAGATAAGGAGGCCCTGCCTTATCTGGTGTTATCAGGTGTCCCATTAACAGAAGGCATCCGCCCTCTTTCCACCCCCAGAGTTACAAGAGAGAAAGAACAATATCTCCCAATGGGTTTCAACAGATGACTATAGAATACACATTTTTTGGTTACATTTTTCAACCCAAGACACAGGTGAGAAAGTCTTCAATGCATTAGCATTCTCCTGACTCTGTCTTGAAAATCTGGCACTGTCCCCATTTGCAATAGCTCAATCTGATCAGTAGTCAAAGGGCACCCTGATCTTGACTGGAAGTGCAAGCACTAAACAAACATAATACATAAATATTTTAGGCCATGAGATGAGTTCTAAATTTTCTTTTCTAACATAAAAAAGAAGTTAAAGGTCAAATGGCCCTTTATGTGTAGTGCATTATCAAGAAAAAATATTCTTCCCAAAGCAACAGAGGTCAAAGAGGAGTATTAACCAGATTTATATTGCATACAGGATGGTGATTTGTGGAAGATTCTATTACAAATAGAATGTTTCTTTCTCTAGTAATGAACCTGACCTGACAGTCATAATACCGAGGAAATTTATTGATGAACTGAACCTCTGTTCTCTTTACATGAATGCTCCACAGTAATACACCAGCCTTTCAAGGAGAAGAAAATTACAGTTGTATCAGTAAACATCTGCTATATCAAATCTTTTTTTCTATTCAAGGCAATTTGTATTGTTGAAATAACACACTAGTTTGTTTTCTATTTGCACAAGCTCACCCCATATGCTGGGATCACAATCTTAAATAGTTCTAATACCAAACTTGCATTTTGAAGCTTTCATTTTAAAAACATGCAATTTCCTTAAGATTATTTTATTCAATATGCCAGGTTAAATATTACTATCTTCTTCTCAACATCCAGGAAAACGAAGAGAAGATAGCATTGGCTTAACTTATGAATAAATATTACATTTTTAAAATGTCTTGTTCTTTAAGCCTGGCATTTCAGAACTGTTAGACTGCAGCCTGAAGGCATATGTATAGCGCAGTATGGGGTGATGTACATCTGTCCAAACAGGCAGCAACCTGGCCAGACCAGTGCTCAAGGGCAAGGCACTTCTGCTTTGCCCACGAGAAGTGAAATGCATCAGAGGGGCAACCAAGGTGAAGTGTATTTTGCTTTCAGCATCTCCACCTTAAGACAAAGCAGTGTTTTGCTGCATCTTGTTCAGCAGAGTTGTGACCTGACATGTCAGTGTTGAAGATAACATGGAAGTATAGCACCTTTTTTTTTCTTGGTTGGATTTGGGTTTTATTTTTAATTAAGGGAAAGCTCCACATTGTATATTTTCAGTAGTGTGTTCTAATTTTCTTGAGATTCCACAATTTTTTATGTTGTGAAAATGAAATACTTTTAAGAATTAATTTTTCTATGTGTCTCTCTGTACATTACACTATGTCTAATACTACTCATGGCTTTATCTACACATGAAGATGTTGGAGGCTCTCAGCAGGTGACACTTAGGGCATGACTTAAATGCTTGGTTTTGTCCCTGCCCCATCAAATGTTCTGATTTCCTCTGCTAGGTGTCATACTCCAGTAATCTTCCAGGCTGGGAAAATGGGGAAGCTGAATTACAAAGCAAATTTTGGACCTCAGCTGGCCAGTTTCTTACCAACTGAATTATTACCCCTCAGAAACAGTTCCAGATTCAGACTACTTTAAGGTCTCACTCCTTAAAATTGTGGGGTTTGATACTCTCAATGGTTTAAAGACTGTAATGAAATTTTGTCACATAGCAATGCAGAAAGGCAAAAGTATTTTTAATAAAATATCTCTATTTTGACTTGCTTAACTTCAGCTGTCATTACATTTAAGACTGAATACAAATTTGGAACGGTTGACTAAAGAATTTCACATGGCTTGAGAGCACATTTTTATAGAACCATAAAATCTTGTATTCATAGAATAGTTTGGGTTGGAAGGCACCTTAAATACCACCTACTTCTAATCTTCCTGTCACGGCCAGGATGCCTAGACCAGGTTTTTCTGTAACCAACAGAGATACAAGGGCTTTACTGAATTGGATTGAGGCACCACTTCGGTGCTATGAGCTGTGAAGTGTCAAAGTATATTTGAAGACCAGCAATAAAACTTTACATTTTAATTTGTCGTTCCAATAAATAAAATTATTTTCTACAATGATGCGAAAAGACTCAAAGATAATTGATATAGATTAAACAGTGAAATGGTCAAAAAAAAAGGACTTTTATTACTCATATTGATTATTTCATGTGTTGATCTAGTCTATGAAAACCTCAATTTAATGAGCACATTTTATAAACTTTAAATGGTATGAAGTTATAGCTTTTCATAAGCATTACTTTGGCATACATATATGGCTTTACAGCTATTATTGATACTCCTTTTTAACTCTGAAAAATATTCTATGTACTTTAGAGTTATTATTAGCTAGATAATTATCATTGCTCTGGCATCAAATAGCTCCAGTTCTGATTAGGACATCATTACTTATACTGCCATGGAGATAGGGAAAAAAACAAATTTCTGAACAAAATCACCTACAGGTAAGGTTAGGGCATATCTGTTGGAAAACTTACCTCAGGTGATTACCTGTATCATTGATTTCTGGCATTTGTTTACAAGGATTATGGTAAGGATGGTTATAGCAATGGAAAGCAGAAAAATGCTGGGTTTTATATCCCATGAAATGTTCAGAAAAAATATGATTTTTTTCAAGCTTTTCTTTTTGAGGATTTCTTTATTTATTAAGGACAAAAAAGTCACATTCAATTAAGATCTGAAATATTTTCAGGTTATTTAAATTTGCTAGCAATTATTTTTACCTATATTGCTATTTAAGTCAATGTGGAAGAACAGATCCAAAGTACCCCTTCTTCTGGATTACAGCCGAAGTTTCCAGTCTCTTTTCTTCATGATAAATGAAAGTCACTGTGGATTCCAAGACAGCTGATTTTTTTTAGAGAGGTACCTTGGCATAATTTTCAGATTTTTGTTTGTACTGCAACAGCAATCTTAATCAAATTTGGAGTTGTTTTTCTAGAAATATATTCTCTTTGTTAAGCTTGTAAAAAAGTAAAACATTTAGGGTTTATGAAAGCTAAAATAGGAAAAGAACTTTCAATAGGCAGGCTCCTGCCAGCCTGAAAAGCAATGCTAGGAAACACAAAGTGTATCCATCATATGTAGGCCACAGCTACTTATGACTAAATGCAATTATAATAGAATGATTTAGGTTGGAAAAGACCTCTAAAAAATTGACTCCAACCATTAACCCAGCACTGCCAGGTCCATCACTAAACCACATCCCTAAGTGCCATACCTTCTTGTCTTTTAAATACCTCCAGGGATGGTGACTCTACCACTTCCCTGGGCAGCCTGTTCCTGTGCCTGAAAATCCATTTGGTGAAGGTTTTTTTCCTGATATCCAAACTGCACCTCCCCTGGTGCCATTCAAAACCATTTCTTCTAATGTATTGCTTTTTCAGAGATGAGACTGACTGTGCCTGGCTTCACCCTCCATTCAGGCAATTGGAGAGAATGATGAGGTTTTCCTTCAGCTTCCCTTTCTCCCAACTCTCCCCATCAGACCTGTGCTCCAGACCCTTCCCCAGCTCTGCACTCACTCCAGTCCCTCAATGCCTTTCTTGTAGTGAGGGGCCCAAAACTGGACACAGGATTTGAGGTGTGGCCTCACCAGTGCCCAGCACAGGGGGACAATCCCTGCCCTGGCCCTGCTGCCACACCATTGCTGATCCAGGCCAGGAGCCATTGGCCTTCCTGGCCCCTGGGCACACCTGGCTCATGTTCAGCTGCTGCTGACCAGCACCCCCAGGTAATTTTCTGTTGGGCAGTGGCAGAATTATAGTTGCTGATAAACCCTCAAGGTGAAGTTGATAATTTGAACCTCTGAACTGGTTTTCAGCATAATGACTTTCATCAGTCTTTAAGGCAGAGAGGAAACTACCAGATCATTGATAAGTATTCATTCAAGTCCTTCATTACATTAAAATTTTTAATCAGTGAAGATTCAGTCTTCAAGGGCTAATGTGTGTGTATTATATGTATATATAAATATATTTTATTCTTCTTTTACACAAGTGAAAGCAAAATTCCATTAAACTCAGTAGAAGAGCATTTATATTTGGAAGTTTTCTAGAAGTAAATGTCTCAAAATAAGGTTTCCTTCAACCGTACTATCTAAGAAAACATAACAACAAAAGAAGATATTTTCAGGACTTGTGTAATCTTTATTAACTGGATATGGTATTTTTAAAAGTAATTCATCATCAAAGATTTCACCCTCTATCACTTGAAACTGCATCTTAGAGGTGTCTTCAGTGGGCACTCCACATTTGGGCAAGAATAAAGCTGATGGGCCCACCTGGTAGAACATTCAGATGTCGGTGTAGCTGCACTCCACAAAGGACATGGTGTTATTTGGAACTGAAGCACAGGTATTTCCACTGGCATGAATAACCTCAGGTGTGCTAAGAGAAATTAGCCTCAGTACAGAGAGCACTTTTGCACATACTTATCACTGAGTTTGGAAGGTAGACCAGAGACCTGTATTTCCCAAGTCATGTGCATAAAAGCCATATGTATGTTAAGTATCAACAGAAATTTCTTTAAATGAAAAGTTCAAACCAAGCCAGAAAACTTTGAAATCAAGCACTCAGTGAGATGCAGCTGTCTATGTAAAGCTTTGCACAAGGTGAATGCAAATGAAGACAAAAAGAACGAAGGTAATAAAATAACACAGGGAAAATAATTCAGGCAGAAGAATATTTAATAAGGATCCAAGTGTTTTAGCCAGGCTAGGATATATGCATGATTTCATTCTAATAAAAAAGGGAATTATGAAATTTTCTATGGCTCTAAATATAATACAGGAAATCTGATAAAGCTGAAGAGCTTGACTCCCATCCTGATCCTCCTAAAGAAAGACTGTTGTCAGGATCAGTGAACTATGTGTGAACCTAAAACCTTGTGGGAGAAGGACAAGGAAAAATCAATCTAAATTTCTCTTCTGTTCAATGGAACTTTAAATAATGGACTATATTTCACAACAAAGAATTTTTGAGACTGAACTTTCATTTAGTTAGCAGTCCCAAGAAGTACAGACATATACATGATTATATTTGCCAGGAAATCAAAACATTTTGCTTTAATTGTGGCCTGACATGACAAAGGTGAATGAAGAAATAACTGATTTAAATCAATGGCACTGCAGTCATGCTTACTAAAATTGTTTTTAGTTCTTCTAGAACCTTTTGGGTAATGTATTCAGTAAAGACTAGAATAAGTATTCTAGGTCAGTGGTATTCCAAGGGGGAGAACAAGGAGATATTTAAATGGATTTATTTAAAAACTGCATAAAAATGATGAGGAAATGATCTTTTTTCTTCCAGATGGAAATTAAACTGCATTCTTACACATGTGGTACCCAGGTGATAAAAAAAATTTGAGCAGAAAAATAATGAATTTTGGGCTTTGGACGTCCATGAGCAAGGCCAACAAGGAGAACCTGCACTCACACAGTGGTTGTCATGAAAGGAAGCATGGAGTGCTCACAGTGGGTGACTGTGAAAGGGCACTGAGGCACCCATTTGCTGGCCTGAGGGAGAGTCATGAGCAGTGTGCTGCCCTCTGAGAGTTAGGATCCATCATGCTCTGAGAGGGTGCCCCAGCTTGTGGAGAGCACAGACTATTACCCACTACTATTTTTCATTTAGGTACAAACGATATCCCAAGCCAAAAAATGGGTAAGATCAAGGAAGACTAGAAAATTCAGGAGAGGCAGGTGGAAAACAGCAGTGCTTAAGTCATCTTCTCATCCATTCTACTGATTAGAGAAACAGGGAGAGGCAGAAGCAGAAGCATAATGCAGATCACAATCAGCCTTCATTGCTGGTGTCGTCAAGAAGGTTTTGGCTTTTATGACACTGGGTTGTACTTTATTGATTACAGGGATGGGATCCACCCATCTAAAAAGAGCAAGAGAATCTTTGGCAGCAGGCTGGCCACTTCAGAAAAACAAGCTTTAAACTGAAGGACTGGATTCTACTTTTCACACCTTCTCCCATAACATCCTCCTAGGTCAGCTCAGGACATGGGTGACATGAACAGGCAGTGAGGTGGATTAGGAACTGGCTGAATGGCAGAGCTCAGAGGATCATGATCAGCAGAGCAGAATCCAGTTAGAGGTTTTTAGTCAGTGGCATGTCCACAGGGATCAATACTGGGTCCAGCCTCATTCAACTTTCTTTTCAGCAATCGGATCTAGGGATAGAACATAACTCAGAAATATTGCTGATGATACAAAACTGGAGGGAGTGGCTGATACACCTGAAGGTGGTGCTGCCATTCAGTGGGACCTTTATAGGTTGGAGACTGGGCAGAGAGAAACCCAAAGATGTTCATCAAAGGCAAGGGTAGGGTCCTGCACTGGGAAGAGTGTGGCCAGCACTTTGAGGGAGGTGATTCTCCCCCTCTACTAGCAATAGTGAGGCCACTCTGGGGTGGTGTGTTCTATTTTCTACAGTTCAGGAAAGACAAGGAGCTACTGGAAAGAGTCCAATCCAGAGAGAAGGCCCACAAAGATGATTAGGAGTCTGTTGAGGGAGCTGGGCCTGTTTAATGTAGGAAGAGAAGGCTGAGAGGGGATCTAATTAATGAATATAAATATCCCCAAGGTGGGTGCCAAGAGAATTGTGCCAGACTCTTTTCAGTGGTGCCCTGTGATAAGACAAGTTGCAATGGCCAGAAACTCAAGCACAAGAAGTGTCACCTCAATGTAAGGACTTCTTTACAGTGAGCGTGGCAGAGCATTGGAGCAGGCTGCCCAAAGAGGTCATGGATTCTCCCTTTCTGGAGACATTAAAAATCCACCTGTTTTTATGGAACCTGCTCTAGGTGACTGTGTTGTGTCATTGAGGTTGGACTAGATGATTTCCAGAGATCCCTTCCAACACTAACGATTCTGAGATTCTGTGATTCTCTGAAACAAAATAATAGATAATACATTCAGAGTAATTACCTGGGATGATCTAGTTCTGAAATAAGCTCACTCAAATCAGCTGTCCTCAAAGAGAATTGATGAGAAGTCCCAAGGAGAGAGGAGCAAGGTTTGGGGATGGAATCTGCTGATCCAGAGGCACAGATTTTTTACAAATTCATTGATGGTTCATTTTAAAAACAGAATAAAACCAAATTTATATGATTTGTGTATTTTTCTGCTCAGAGTATTAATTTTTTTAAATTTATAAGTTCTTTCAGTAAAACTAAAAACTAAAAGCTAATTCTTTAGTCCTGGGATGATGAGAAAAGATGTGTCTCTGTGATTTTTTTCCCTGTGCCAGTGATTAGGGAGGAAGCTTTAGGCTCAGTACGTTGGCATTTTTGTACAGCCGAACTACTGCGACAGCAAAAACAAGCTTCTGGCTGTGACAGAAAAACACTGTCAAATTTTATTGCAGCAGTTTAAGATGTTATGAATCCTGAAATTTTGTCTTGCCTTTCTGACAAAATGCCCTTTTGTCAGTGCCCTTGCTCTGCCTCAGAAGAACAAGTGTCATCTGGTCCCCGTGTCCGATGTGTTCGATCCCGTACAATGTCCGTCGGCGCTGGAGCTAAGAAGTCAAATTCTGCACTGATGGATCTGCCTTCATTTTTATTGACTGCTGCAGAGAATGTGTGACAAAGCACCACCCAAAATGTTTGCAAAAGGAATTGTGGGTGTTTATCTGCGAAAATCATCATGGCAAAATTAAGAAATAGAGCCACATTGTTGAGTTTCAGCAAGTTTAAGTCTTTGAGAGGTACACCAGGTTTTATATTCATACAGAAACAATAACCTCACAGTTTATTGAGTTATTGCTGGGATTTCATACAAAATGAAATGTCTCTTTCGGAAATGGTTGTTTTATTCCATTTGTCAGTGTTTTATTGAGGTTACAAAGCACTGCTTCATTAGTCTACTACTAGGAGTTTCAAAAATTATCAACATATTTTGTTTCAATTTACAGAAGTAGAGATAATCTGGTTTTTGTCAGCTGTAAAAAATAGCTGCAGAGGCTTCCAAGAATATGTATTTTCTTTTGTGACAGTACAATTATTTTTACTTTGAGTTGCAGGAGAAAAATCAAGTGTGTAATAGGAAAGTGTGCTTGTAGAGGGATGGATTGCAGAGTCCTCACTACTTATCTATATTAAAGCATTTTCTAGAGTGTGTTAGCCAGTGTAGGCAATTAGTAACTGAAGTGATTGATATGGTAAAAATGTGCAGATTAAAAAAAAACAAAAACAAAAACCAAAAGCACAAAACCAGCCAAACAACAAAACACAAACCAAAGTCCTGCAAATTTAAATCACTCCAAATAGTTTCAGATTCTATAGTGCCTTCAGATTGAAAGTGTACTGAAGAACAACTTTCAGAAAGGTGAAATTTTATAGCAAAAATTAAGTTCCACTGAAAAATGTAAAATTCTGAAACACTAAATACTATGTTTCAAATAAATTACCGCCGGCTCATCAAGTTTTGCTGAACAGCAGGCAGTAGATAAAGATCTGGAGCCCTAGTGGGCTGTCACCTGCCACTCTGATTATCTGGTCAGTTGGCAAGGTGGCTCCTGGAAGGCCCTAGAATCACAGACTGATCAGTCAGGAATCCCCACCTGGGGATGCTGCTCCACACACTTGGCCCACTCATTTTTAGCAAGTGATACCTTAGGAACTTTTTTATAGGTTCTCTTTTATTGTTCTGGTGGAGTTACAGTAGTTTGGCTTCTGGTAAGTACATATCAAGTGAATTTAAAACTCTTCCACAAGAGAGCTGGGAGTTTTTTGTGGTGTGTGTTTATGG
>VXBR01007699.1:28782-142968 GCA_013400215.1 Cisticola juncidis | reverse complement strand
CTCCTCTCCTCTCCTCTCCTCTCCTCTCTCCTCCCATTTTTTCTAAGCTAAAAGCTTTGTTTATGCAGCTATGTTGCATATTACAATAATTACTTCTTCCTACTAGGCAGGGAAAATATTGTATTTCTTTTCAGTACAAACAGATTCAGTTCAAATTTCAATCTGCTGGTTTGTGATATTCAGATAGAGTGATGCATCTTCAGGGAAGATATTTTAATGCAAAGCCTTTTATTTATCCCTTTCCTAAGACACAATCATAAGCCAATTTTCCTTCTGTCTAGTTTCATTAAATTACCTGATTTGAAAACAGCACCAGCAAAGCGCCTAAACATCCTGCCTTCTCCTAGGGAATTAGCATTTTCCTTTGATGTGGTTCAAAGTGGGAAACCACATTTATGTGGGATCCAGCCAATTTCTGCTATTGCATTAAGATCAACTGCAAAAAAACAGCTTTGTACTGGCCTCTCCAGCCAAATGTTAGCTTGGCATATTTCACAAAAGAGAAGGAGGTTTGGGTACAGCTTCAGAAAAATTCTGGCCTGAGGTCTGATACCCCAAAACAGTTTCTCAGGTCATAATTAATTGAATTTTGTTTGATGTGATCAAACACAGGGCAAGAAGCAAACCTTGACCCATCCATACCTTTGATATTTAATAACAGAAGAATGATTAAAGACAGGGATGGAGTCCTAGGGACTTCACAGGCCCATTGGTCCTGCCAAAGGCTCTTCACACCACCTGGTCTATCCTATGGACAGCCAGGGTACTATGGCAGGGAGTAAAGCTCAGCATCAGAGGCAGAGAGCTTTGTCTGTGTATTCCTGCAGACAAGAACCCTATTGCAAATGGAACACAAAAATCAGGTACAAAAGCTGTTTATTAAGCCAAATAATATTTAAAAAGACTTGTGTAATGCTCTAGAATGTAGTCACAGATCGCAGTATAAATGCTTTTTGTCACAGTGTATTTGGGTTATTTCATAACTTTTCATATTTAAAGCTGTTCTGGTGTACCAAAATGGAGACAGACAGAAAACTGAAAACCTGTGTACACCACTTATAGCACTTTCTGTTGTGACCATTCTCCCCCAGAAGCCAATTAAACTCTTCATAAGCAGAAACACTCAGTATCTGAGAAAGTGTTTTAGAAAGAACTAATGAAGTGCATCACTGCATTAGGCAGCAGTTAGAATAAAAAGGGTGGCAACACTAACTTCCTTTCTGATTGTCTGGCTCATGGAGGAGAAAAAAGTACCATGTAAATAAGTCATGAGCAGCTGTGGGTCTCTCACTCAATGGCCAGTGCAGGTGGCCATGCCCCAGGACTTCTCCTGTGTCATTTTCCTAAAGCATGCATGGAAGATGGTGCCTGGAGCACCCATCCTGCTCTTTGATCAGGGTCCAGGCTTGGTGAGCAAACACTGTGGTGAGGAAGGGCCAACTCTGAGTCATAGAATGGCTCTACAATACAAGGACAAAGTCCAGCACCTCATACCAAAATCCATGTTTGGTTAGAGGACCTGCTCATATTTTCTGGAATTCCTCTGCACATACTCTCTGCTAATATTTGCCAGTTATTTCAAAAAGAAAAAAAAAATAAGGAAAAAGAAAAGGAAAAAAAAAAAAAAAGAGAAGAGAAGCAGTGGTGTTAGCTCTAGGGTGCTTGTTGCTATAAAACAAAAAACCTTTTTTCAAAATCTGTAACAATAAACAGTAGTCTCACAATAAACACTAACTAAATATTTCACTATCCTTGAAGTCCTATTGTTTCATTTATAAGAAGCCTTGGGTGTTTTTTCTCTCAAGAAGAGATGTTGAAGTTACATTTTGTAACTCCTAGCAATCAAGTAAACCAATATAAAAAATAAAAAATACATTTCAGCCAAATCTTCTTCCAATGTACAATCAGAACTAGCAGAATAATACTTCACGTTTAACAAAGTATTATCCTTGCCATACAATTCAACAGTTCAATTTTATACCTAATTATCAAATAATTAGAAAGATAGGATTCCAAATATAATATTTTGTTTGTTGTGCAATCAACCCTATTTGTAAAGAGAGGGTATGTGTATATGTACAAACTAGTGTTTGTTTTCAGCAATGATTTTTTAAGTATGCTTGAATGTGAACAAAGATCAGTAGATATCAGAAAACTGCGCTTTTATACAGCTTAAAATCAGGCCACAACAGCCTGAAAGCTGGAGAGAAATTATTTATTTTTGTGATTCATTTTAAATATGTACCTCATTTAAATAAATATCTAGTCTAAACCAAAGGGAAAAACATACAAAGAAAATGTAGGGCATGTTTTACAGTAAAGTAAGTAAAGACATGGCTCAAAGCCTTCTCTGGGATTTTTCCCCTTAATTAAAAGCATTTACTATTGTCAGCTTTCCCCAAATTCTTATATTCCTATCAATCACCAGCCTGAAGTTGTTCTGAAAGCAATTGAAAAGACTTCTTGTTTCAGTAACGAATTATGCTGTGAATACTTCCCATGGGGAGGTCTAAGGCCCAATAATAGGAGTAACTTTTATGAAAACAAGCCCAGTGACTTTGCCTGCTGAGAACTACATTGAAAGGCCTGGCCAAGCCAGGAGATAAATTGGATTCCTAGTGCTGTTGAAAAAACAATCAGTTTGTAGCCTCCAATGTACCAGAACAGCTGAAATACCAAATAGGCATGCAAAAGTCCTAATTAATTAAATCTAACGATCCTGTCAAATGATAGGATTTTCTACAGCACAAAGAACTTGTTTTAAATAAACAAAAAAGAAAGTTCGTGCTGTAAGACAATTCATCAGGATGGTATCTTGTGACATTTTCCCTACATTTTCTTTACTGAAGAGGAACTGTGATCCATATGTGAGCATATCTACTGAACAGCATTTGCTACCCAGAAATCCTAAAGCTGTAAAAGGAATTATCAGTGTTTGTTGGCAGATACTCTGTTGGCCTCTTTCATCCATATTTTTGCTGTCATTTCGCATTACTCCAGTTTTTCTATGTGTTGTTTACCTCAAGATATTTTCATCATGCTAATGTCAGTACTTTTCAATTATGCATGTAAATCCTTTTTTAAAAGATATTTGCCACAAAGCACTTCCATACATCTCTCCATATGCAGCAGTTCTGGCCCTCTTTACATAAATGAATTCACATTTTTCTTGGAATGATCATAACTTGAAGCAAATCTACTGACCGTAAATGACTAAAACCAAGGACAAGCCTTTGCTGGAGCAGCCTGGTCTCCCAGCTGGTGTGAACTGGTGTGTTTCCACTCAACTGAAAGGATGTAGATTAACCCAGCTTCATTAATTTTGCTGAAACTATGCCATTTAACAACAGCTGAGACATGAAACCAAATGAGAGAATATGATACTACTTTAAGACTTTCTGGTTCTTTCTTAGTGAAACTATTGTTGTTGCCAATTTGCATCAAAATGTTCTTTAAACCCCTCCTATTTCCATTAGTTTTATTGTATGTATTCATATATTTTCTTCATGTTTAGGGGTTTTGACATTTCTAAGTGGATTATTTTGGTTATCATATATTGAAATATGCTATCTATCACACCTGACAAGATATACCCTACTGAAAACTCTCAAAAACTTAGGCAAAAATTCATTTTAAGAGGAAAGTAAAGAAACCAACCAAACAAACAAACAAAAAAAAAAAAAAAAAACAAACAAAAAACACCCCACGAGACAACATTTAAAAAAACCTACAAGAAAACTAATACAAAGTAAGAAGACTCCTTACAAGGAAAACATGGACATGTAGATTCCCATTATGTCAGTAACTTCAGCTTCAACCTATTTATGATTCTAATCAAGTCAGACATATTACAATCACCTACTAATGACCGTATTATTTCTATTTCTAGCTCAGGCCTACCTGTAAGATAAGTTTGGGAAATCACAAAATCTAGACACAGATGAGACATAACCAAAAAAGAAATTTTCTTTTTGCAGGAGTAAGTTCCCAGGAGCGAGCAAAATGCAACTTATTCAAGTGCACTGGTTACCCAACTACAGGCATACTCCGGCTTCTTCAGGAATGCAACACATGATGATAGAAAACATCAGGAAAAATTAGGAAGTGTTTTTCCCATCACTGTTTCACATCTGAACCTTCCTGTGATGTAATGGTAGATAGAAACGTGAGGAATTTTTATTTCCATAGTACCATAAAAAGCCTTTATGTCAGTGTAACTTATGCTCATTCTTGATGCATTTAGATGGGGAAATGCAGATACCCTATAAAACATAAAACTTTGCAGCTTCAGTTTTTACTGCAGTGTATTCTTAGACTCATTTTTGCTTAAATAACTCACCTGAGTTTGATAAAGCCTTCTGATTTTTCCATTTGTATCAACTACAATTTGTTTTGTGAAGGAAATCATAAATCCTAAATGAAATGTACCTGAGTCTTTGGTAGAGAAAAATTCCCATAGGATTCTTCAGAATACAATTATTTTATATGCTATTTAATTGACAATCTAAATTATTTGTTGCTTTATGGACCTTTCACATTTCTTTGCAGAAAGCATTTATTACAGGTTAAGTACGAAAACAATGAAGCAAAAGGAAACTAGAATTAGGATAAGACACTCAGAGGACACATAATTAATACTGAGTACAAAGGGTAATTTGTAATAATTTGTGATCTATATATGGCCTTGGATGAGGGACATTATGTAATTTCTTTCAAAGCTCTGTAAAACACATTTAGGTAATAACAAGGCAGTCAGTATTAAACAGGAAACATAAAAATGGATCCAGATAACATACTTGTAATATAAGATAACACAGTCCTGTTAAATAAGCTGGGATGTGAAGGAAGAATACTCAAGCTAGCATCTTTCTAGCTAACGTCTGCAGAATGTGTTCAGTTCACATTTTACTAAGAGTAAGAATAAATTATAGGCATTGAAGAACATAAAAAATGCCAAAAGCACTCAGGTCTTGCAATATGCAGCCAAAAAAAAAAAAAATCACGCACCTTGACTGTTCTATGGGTTTTATATTTTGCTTGATTTAATATAAAAAAGCACAAACATACAAGGCAGCAATGAAAAAGCTTCCCTAATCAGTATGTTGCAGCTCCCCAAGACAAGACTGTATGTGTCTTGCTTTAGTAAGCTGCCCGAGTGAGATTTCTGTGTGAATAAGTTCCTGTTGCCTGAGGTACAGCATAGAGGTAGAAATTAATGAGGTGGTCCCAGAACAGCTAAAGGGTAAAGGTCTGTTACTGGAGGAACATGTACCTAAATGGTCAGCAATGGCAATGAGGCCCACGGGTGAACGAGGGTGTAATTGAGAGGGACTGGAGCTGGATGCTTACCCTTGCTGCATGCTGAGCCTACATCTAAAGACAGCCTCAGCATGCACCAGCTACCAGAGGGTAACTCTGTCCCCTCTGCTTCTACAGTGCATGAAAGGAAGCACAGGCTTGTGAACTGATCAGAGATGAGTTAAAACAAAACCTAGGCAAAGGACTCAGAGGTAAAGGGAACCTGAACTCTAAGAGTAATAGATAGGTAAAAGATGGAAGACTTCTAGGAACATACCAGTATGTAATGTATCCAACACGCCTGTAGAACAGCTATCTGTCTGTAGAGCTGTTCACCAGATGTACTCAATAGATAAAAAAATATTTACAGCTGATTCCCTAGTTTCTTAGATGTAGTGACCTGGGCCAAAGGTTACAACCAGGGAAGATGTGTTGTCCTCTTCATTCAGTGCCACATTGTGGCACTAAGGTAAACTGGTAATGCCAGTTAGTGACACTAAAATAATCCCATTTCAGCCATAATTTTGTTATCTAGAAATTAGAAAAAAACACTTCATACTGAGCATTTAGAAGCATACTTACACCCATGATTTAAGTGCTGAATATCAACACTGTGATGTACACCAAACCCAGGTGCAAATTTTGCAGCTTTCAAGGTACAAATGCAATGCAACTCAGCCATAGTACATTGTTTCCAGATGTAAATTTTAAAATCCTAAAAGAAGAAGAAAGTGTTAAAAGTCTACAGAAGGTATAAAAGTAAGCTTGGTACCTTCCTGGAGGTAAATTTTGGGTGACAGAAAACAGAATCTCCACCCTCCCCTTTCAGCAGAATATGATACATTTGACATCTGTGAAAGTTTTCACAAAAGCTTTGAAAGAGGCTGTGCTGCTGCCAGTGTTAGCCAGATACTGTGTTGTAAATCTGACAGACTCCAGCTGAGTTACTTGCAATATTAAGCCCAAGGTAATATATTACTCACTTTCCACAACAGCCAATGCTGATCTCTCCTTAAGCAGTCCTGTAGGAAACACAATAAAAAATCATGTAAATTGCAGCTGCTGCATGCTGTTCCTATTAGGAAGGTATACAAATAAGACTGCATGATACAGAAGATTAAGAAAGGCATTTCAATAATGAGTACATTTTGTCTGTTGAAGATATTTAAATTTTCTTCATTTTTATTTATCTAAGTTCATGCTGAATCTTTTGTCAGTTTTTAAAATAAGCAGCTCCCTGAGTGCAGTTTTGAAAAAATATCTTCTATTTGCATTTAAAAATAATTTTTTAAAAAGGAGTTTGTCTGAGCAAATCAGAATTTTTGCCTTCTATCTGGTCTGATGCATATCTTTAGCCTATCCCAAGAATAGCTGATACCAGTTTCAGATATCACTGAAACAGGAACCATGGGTCAATTCTTCTGTTGCTTGATTTTGAGAATACAAATTGTCTTTTATTGGCCAATAATTACTACACGTGTCATTATTTGTCATTTTAACTCCTCTTTCTCTTTCCAAATGGTACTGTCTTTGCACTTATAAATCATTCTCTGAGATGAGGAGAAAGAATTGGTATATGGGACCTTCTGCAGAGCAGAAAGAAAGAGGCATCTTTCTGAGTGCTCTTGACCATTCTTACATCTGTGATGCAGATCACTCTAATGTTATTCATTTTCCTTTGACAGTTACAAAACATTTCACTGTTTCTATTTCACGAATATGCTTGATATGAATTATTTGGGGAAAGGTGTGAAGGGAAGAGAATAGAGAAGGAAATAATTGTTATTAAAAAGAAAAATCCTTCAACACAGATATGGGGTTTTTTTAATATTAACTCACCAAAATATCATCTAGAAATATGTATTTTAATAGCGTGAAGAAATCAGAACTACAGCACCAGCATTCTTTTTGTTCTTCACAATTATCCTTGTGGCAATTCTAATTAAAACAGATGTTATTGCTTATAAATAGCAAGTACATTTATCATTCCCTTGATAACAAAAATAAGCTGTTCTCTTTAGAGTTTGAAATTTTCCTCTATTTTCTTTAAGTTCATCTGAAAATAAATCAGCAAAGGCCAAATAATTTTTAGGACATTGTTCTACGCTTCCAATTTTATTCAAAACAATGGACAGAATAGAGAGATGAGGAAAAAAATCTGCTTTCCATACACAGGATTCTTTACAGAGGACTGTGCTTTTACCACAGGCAGAAAGCCTCTAAAATTCAAAATACATTTGTTCACCTTCCAGAACCATCTCTCATTCAGGTGATTTTCTGCTAGGGATGAAGGGAAAGAGTTTTGATAGAATTTTAATTAACTTAAGCCAAGACACTTGCTTCTTGCTTTACTTTCTATGTTCTAAGAAGTAGCTTCTCTTGTGCTATATCACAAAACAAAGGGCTTTGGCAGAATGATGTCTGCAGAACAAAGATTCTCTAAAGATCAACTGGCACCTGCAGTCTGAGTTTATTCCCCTAAGACACATGTGTGAAGTGAGTTCTCCAGTACAGTGTGCTTACTGCTTGTACCACAGGAAGGCAGTGATTTTAAATGCATGCAATACCATACTTGAATTTTTTAAAAAATATATATATATAATATATTATATAATATATATATATATTATATAAATAGCCTTATATAGTCAATATGGTCAATAGTTTCTTTGAATATCTTCTGCACTCTATCAATAGAGGCAGAAACCAGTAATTCNTTTAAAAATAATTTTTTAAAAAGGAGTTTGTCTGAGCAAATCAGAATTTTTGCCTTCTATCTGGTCTGATGCATATCTTTAGCCTATCCCAAGAATAGCTGATACCAGTTTCAGATATCACTGAAACAGGAACCATGGGTCAATTCTTCTGTTGCTTGATTTTGAGAATACAAATTGTCTTTTATTGGCCAATAATTACTACACGTGTCATTATTTGTCATTTTAACTCCTCTTTCTCTTTCCAAATGGTACTGTCTTTGCACTTATAAATCATTCTCTGAGATGAGGAGAAAGAATTGGTATATGGGACCTTCTGCAGAGCAGAAAGAAAGAGGCATCTTTCTGAGTGCTCTTGACCATTCTTACATCTGTGATGCAGATCACTCTAATGTTATTCATTTTCCTTTGACAGTTACAAAACATTTCACTGTTTCTATTTCACGAATATGCTTGATATGAATTATTTGGGGAAAGGTGTGAAGGGAAGAGAATAGAGAAGGAAATAATTGTTATTAAAAAGAAAAATCCTTCAACACAGATATGGGGTTTTTTTAATATTAACTCACCAAAATATCATCTAGAAATATGTATTTTAATAGCGTGAAGAAATCAGAACTACAGCACCAGCATTCTTTTTGTTCTTCACAATTATCCTTGTGGCAATTCTAATTAAAACAGATGTTATTGCTTATAAATAGCAAGTACATTTATCATTCCCTTGATAACAAAAATAAGCTGTTCTCTTTAGAGTTTGAAATTTTCCTCTATTTTCTTTAAGTTCATCTGAAAATAAATCAGCAAAGGCCAAATAATTTTTAGGACATTGTTCTACGCTTCCAATTTTATTCAAAACAATGGACAGAATAGAGAGATGAGGAAAAAAATCTGCTTTCCATACACAGGATTCTTTACAGAGGACTGTGCTTTTACCACAGGCAGAAAGCCTCTAAAATTCAAAATACATTTGTTCACCTTCCAGAACCATCTCTCATTCAGGTGATTTTCTGCTAGGGATGAAGGGAAAGAGTTTTGATAGAATTTTAATTAACTTAAGCCAAGACACTTGCTTCTTGCTTTACTTTCTATGTTCTAAGAAGTAGCTTCTCTTGTGCTATATCACAAAACAAAGGGCTTTGGCAGAATGATGTCTGCAGAACAAAGATTCTCTAAAGATCAACTGGCACCTGCAGTCTGAGTTTATTCCCCTAAGACACATGTGTGAAGTGAGTTCTCCAGTACAGTGTGCTTACTGCTTGTACCACAGGAAGGCAGTGATTTTAAATGCATGCAATACCAAACTTGAATTTTTTAAAAAATATATATATATAATATATTATATAATATATATATATATTATATAAATAGCCTTATATAGTCAATATGGTCAATAGTTTCTTTGAATATCTTCTGCACTCTATCAATAGAGGCAGAAACCAGTAATTCATGTACAACATATATATATATATATTATACTGTTTTCCTGGATTTTTACTTGAAAACCAGTTTGGTCTAAATATTAATTCTGTGGGATTTTTTCTCTCTAGAGTGGTAAGAATTTAAATTTTATGTTGCAACACTGATGATTAATGTCATTTAGCTCCATGCAAAAATTGGTTGAACTAACACTGTAGAAAGATATGCAATGCTGATCAAGTGGCCAAAATCTTAGTCCAAAGTTCAGACGTGAAGTTTGTAAGTTGAAATATATCATCTACAGAGCATAATAACTTTACAAATACATTAATTTCTCATTGTTTTTCTATTTCACCGTCTTAGTTGGGTTTGTTTCCACGGGTTGGGTTTTTGGGGGGGATTTCAGCTGGGTTCTGAGTTCCTACAACGTGTTATTCTCACTTCTGTTAGAATGCTTAAATGAATGAGGTGGCTCTCAGGCTCAGAAGTTTAGGTCCAGATATTCCAGTGTCCAAAGTCACGCTGTAGTTTTTGTTTACCTAATAATATGAGGCAATAGCAATTTTTTTACTGTGAATCTTTATTTTATGCTTTTTTTCTTATGTGATTTTTCTTCAAAGAGGAAAAGAAAACATCAGTTTTTAACTTTTTTTTTGATTATTACATGTGTGATACATATAAATATTTTCCTGTGAGAAATGACTGACTTTTATCAGAATCATAATTATTTGGAATCAAACCCCAATGTTCTTGAAAGAACTCTGATGATATTAAAAGAAAAAAAATCCTTTCAAGGGAAGAAGGGCCTAAGTGTAAAACAATCCAAAACAAAACAAAAAAAAAAAACAAAACCCCCCCCCCCAAAAAAAAAAAAAAAACAAGCAGTAAGTTGCAATCTTGCTATAAGGCTGTTACGTTGTCCATGAGTGATATAGAAAGGTGATTTTTTACTTAAAGTAACACAGCTGATTAGTTATTTTAAGTGTAGTGGGCTAGCCGAGAAACAATGACCATAATAACAGAGCAAAAAAGGGTAAATCAGGTTGTGTGATCACAGCAAAGCAGGTTCTGGCACAGTGGTTGACAATCAAAACAATGAGAAGAGATGCAGGACTAAAGGAGGAGGACTCAGATTGCCTGCCTGCTTCCTGCATGTGAGCATATGAACTGGAAATTAATGCATATAGGTCTGAGTGAAAGTCAAAGAGACTGAAAACAGTTTTGTGGAATGGAAGTGAATTAAAGAAATATCAGGAAAAATCACAGCTCCTTTGTTAAAGGAATAACTGTTCTGTGTATAGAACTGAAGTTTCTGAGGCTGTCTACACTGTCCTGGTCCTGTCCATTGCACAGGCACTAAACACTTCCTGAGTACAACAGTGCATCTAACAGCACCTTTTCCTTCAAATGCCCTCTGAGGAAAAGAAAAAGCCTCCATTCATTCCTGTGATCAGGGCAAATCAGAGTGCTCCATAAGGCAGATCTATCCCATAGTACAGGTGCAACATTGCTGTTAAAATCAGTTTTCCATTCCCTAGGCAGTTTCTATCTTGAAAAATCTATTGACAGGCTTTTATATGTATCTAAACCTTAGGGTTAAATTCTGTGGGGTGCCTTCAGGGTCCAACCTTTGGTGAATGATTTGCCTTGATAACCTGGTGAAATAAAAATTTGAGAATTATTATGTGTATCTGGACTGAATACTCAAAAGTGTCTAAATCCATTTGCCTAAATTGATCTTGTAAAGTGAAGGATAACAATCAGCAGGATTAAAAAGCAATCAAAGAATTATGAGGCTTTTGATGCAATGCAGGAATTAGCCTTATAAGAAGTATAAAAACAACATGAAAATTCCTATTGGGAGGGAGAGACTCTAGAGTGGAAACATCAGGAGTGAAACTCTATTTGGCACTGCCAGAGGGCTCTTTGTGCCACCACAGTTACTGCCCAGCCCAAGCAGAGCAGCCTGAGTGTCCCGGCCCTTGGGAGTGGCTGCTCCCTGTGGAGGAGGGACACTAATGGACACACGGAGCTGTGGCTCCAACATCTCCAGTGGTGTGACAGCAGCACAGAGCCACTGCCAGAGACTGAGGCACTACTGACAACCCACACGCTCTGCTAGAGGAGCTCTGCCTGTAACTGTGTGCACATCTCTGTATTTGCTCATGTCTAATCACATTTTGGTGTGATTAGAACCTCTGGAGATAAATTTGTGATTGGATACAGGCATTTATAAAATTGTACAGGTTTAACATCCTGCATCCACTATTGCAGCTATTCTGTTTTATTACCAGTGTTGATTCTGTATGTACAGTTCTCTGATTGCATGTTGTTTATGTGTCAAGAAATTGTTACAATTCCAGTCTCGCCTAAATTATTTTTACTTCGACAAATTCCAACTGGGAGAAATCACTTAGCAGTATCACAAAGATCAATCGGTGAGAAAAAACAACATTTGTCAACTAAAATCTCTATATTAAAAATAGTGATGTTTGCTTTATGAACTATTTTGTTCAAAAAAATCAAATAATATCATGAAAGAAAACTGAAGAAGGATATCATCATAATTTACCTCTGGTCACTGTAGTCTTTCCTATTGACTGCAGTCATTGTTACTGTAGAGCAACTGAGAAAACTAAACAGCATGAAGTCATTATTCAGCACACTGTTCACTGATGTGAGTTTCTCTGCATGTTGGTAACATGAAACACCTGGGCTTGTCTCTACCTCTGTTAGTGATGGAGACTCTAGGGAATCTCATTTACATGAAAGCCTACTTTTTCCTTATATGTCTCTAGAGAGAATTTTTTAAAACAACTTCAGTATTTTTTAATGAGTTCTTGAAGAGAATCTGCATTTTTACTTCACTTTTCAGGATATCTTTAGAGCCTACTTGTTCATATTGCTTTACGAGAACAACCAAGTGTTAAAAATCATTCTTGACTGTTCAGTATCATCACTTCAACATTTCTTTCTTTCCTTCTTCCCCTCACTTTGATGATACTGTAATAAATCTCCTGGATACTTTCACTAGATAGGATCTAGGTTGCACTTGAATAGACCAAGATGACACTATAATTAAGCACTTAAATTGATCATTATTAATTAAATTAATGTTATCAAAACATATATGATAAGTTAGTGAGAGAATAGTCAGAAGACAGTTAGAGATATTCAAGCTGACAGAGTTTGATGAAATTCTCCTTGGAGCACTAAAAGAACAAGCTGATGCAGCAGCTGAAACTGTTAGTGATTAATACCGAGATTTCATGGTATAGAAGGAAGTTGTCCTGGTTTAGGGCAAATTTGGGACAAAACCCCTAAATAGGGTCCCTCTGGGAAGCAAACCCAAACAGCCCTTCCCCCAACTGATCCAGGAAAGAACTTCCTTAGAGAAAAGTGGAAAAAAATATTTATTTAACAAACGAGGTGCCCACAAGCATAAAGAATGAACAATATGAAACAATAAAACCTTTCGTTNCCACCCAACAGTCCAACAAGCTTCTCTGCCTCAGCTAGCCAAAGACTGACTAAAAGCAAAGATCTCTTCAGACAAACCCACTCCAGTGTGTTCATTTGTACTTGTTAGTTAAATGCACTATTCTGTGTCCCGTTATCTTTAGTTAATGGTTTGCCCCTGAGGATACACCCCTCCCATGAAGTGTCTGTCAACCCTAACCCTTCCCCTCTTTCCAGATTGTTCCCTGCCTGTCTGCCTTGAGCTCATGCCCTTCAGTTGTCAATCTGAGTCTGTCCCTGCCCCAGTTCCAGAGAGTTCTGCTGTATCCCACAGCCCATGGGTCCCTCCAGAGAGGGTCCTCCCCTCACTGTAAGGTATTGGCTGAGGCCCTGCAGGCCGCTCCTTTAGATCCTCCTATTGCGTATTCCTACTGGGTGTTGAAAGTACCCACCCCTAAGACCTCCCCTGTCCATAAACCGGTGTAACCTGGTTTGTTTGTTCTTGCTGCCTTGTTCTTCTGAAGAAATAAAGTCATGGATCATAGAAACAGAAAGACCTGCCTTTCGTTCTTGTCTCTGGTCTGCGCTGTTTCACACCTTTCTGCCCTAGAGCTTTAGCTCTAAGATGCTGACTCTGATGTCTTGGAAGGCTGACCTGAAACAGAGACAACAGAGCTAGAGAATAAAGTGGGTATTTATTGAAAGGCCTTTAGGGTACACCTTGGGCGTATCACAGGAACCTGACCAAGGCTGCACCCAGGGTGGATTAAGAATGGCCACAAAATGGCTGACCAGTCATGAGATGTTAACATTTTTGTAACTTTTAGTCCATTTACATGTTGGGGTTTACCTGTTAAATGACAGCTACAGGTTGTGAAGTCTCATCCTTCTTGTTCCTCCCTTCAGTCCACCCTTGTTAATGCTTTGGGACTTGAAAGTTGTCTTATGTCCTCAGCAGGAAAAGGATTTGTTTTGTTTATCTGCTCTGTCAGAGCTACACCTAAGCAGCACAGAATCTGAAAACATGAAAGCTAAAACTTACGGCATCAACTCCATCTCCTGGCTTGGGGGCAGCGTCCCTGTATCACCATTGCTGGGGTGGCAGAGCGAGCCCGTGACTGTGGCACAGCAATGGTCCAGGAGAAGAATGTGAAGGAGTGAGCAGTTTCTCCAAAACAATCTTGGTGCTTCTTCTTCTCCCTGCTTGGCTCTCAGAACCAGTCTTAAATGTACAGAACTCAATATACAGCACAAACAGAACAGACAGCTGGGGATACAAGCATCATAAAGTCACCCTAGGACAGAAGGTCCCAGAGGGTTAGTGGAATAAAAACCCAAAGCTTACTTACATTAAGAAAGGCAGAAAAGTAGGGCAAGTAGTTACAGAGCAGTGGGTCTGATTCTGTTTTCAGAAAAATATTCCTATGTTATGCAAGTTATGAAATAAGTTATGAAATAAAATTCAAGTTTATAGAGAAACTTACGGCAGTGAAAGAAAGACCTCATAGTGATGTATTTAAACTGAATAATAGAAAACAATTTTATTTATTTGTTTGACAGGATAACAATGCTATTGGAAAAGAACAATCAGTAAAAGGCTTAAAGCAGCACTTCAGAAAGTCTGTTGATATATTTGGATGGCAACCTCTTGAATATTTGTAATTAAGTGAAAAATCACACTCCAAAGATTATCTACATGTAGTATTCAATCAAGGTGGGGAAAATAAAATTTGAAAAAATTAGTGAAGGATTAATCTCTACGTATTTTTGCTAGTGGCCAGGTTGACTGAATAGACAATACATGTATTACATATGCTGTGGTTAATGAGTTCCAAGCACACTGTAGAAAAGAATTCAAATCTAAAATAATCTCAACTATTTGGAAAAAACATCCAAAATGAACAGTATGAAGTTTAGTGAACACTAGTACAAAGAACTGGACTGTGGGAGGTTTTAGTTAGACTAAGAAAGATTAAGATTTTGTTGGACTTTAAACAGACAAAATGTACAAGACAATACAAGAAGGAAAATCTTAATCCTGGAGTGTAATCAGTGGGATATTGGATGAGGAACATAAAAAATGTATGTTTTTCTGTTTTCTTTTTCCCACCTAAGACTTCTAATAGTGTACTACATCTGCTTTAGGTGGCATAATTTTTAGAAACACAACTAACGGAAGTCCACAGAAAAGGGACAAAAAACTAACAAATGAAAATGTTCAAAAAATAAAACTTAATTTGAAATGTTGAAGAAATATATTTTATCTTAAAAATAAAAGGAAAAAGGAAAAAGATATATGGATAGTGCTAATGGTCTCATAGCATATAAAATATGACTAAAAAGATGATGATGCTGAGTTATTTAGCCACCACAGGATTTATCTAATCAGGGAAGGACAAGAAGACAATTTGGCTTCCAAAATAAAGGAATTAAATTAAACATTAGGAAAACTGGGTTTTTTTAGTGCAACAGATGGCAAAATAATGAAAAAGGAAACCTAAAGAATATCTCTAAGTTTGGAAGTTTGGGGTAAGTTTAGCAAACTTCTATCAGTCACTTCCCAAAGGCTACCACATACACACTGTTCTGGAACAAAAGTCTAGAACATCCTTTGATGTTTTGGTGTCCTTTTCTAGGCCTGATGCTGCCATTTTCTTATTGACATTGTGGAAAATTCCAAGTTGTTTAACCAAAGGATTTATTTTATTTATTCTTCAAATCTTGTACATTCTAGTCATCAAAAGTCCATTTGAGATAATAGTACTTCAATATCATTGGTTGCACTCCAATTATGTTTTTATCTTCTGGAGAAACTTTCATAAAGACGTGAACTTTGAGGTCAGTTTCAGTCATAACTATAAAAACGGTTGTTGATTAAATTATCTATCCTACAGAACACAGTACATTAGTAATGTCTGATTTATTTGGTTTATGTGTCAGTCTGCATTTTTTGTGTGTATCACTTATTTTTCTAGAAAAGTAAAACTAAGATTAAATTTCTGGGCATCTTTTTTTTTTACTTGTAGAAGAAAGGAACTGGTGTTTACTATTTTTACTTTTAGAAAAATGCACACAAAATGATAAATCTAAAATTCTTAAGATCATTCTCAGTCTAAAAGTACTGCTTTATTGAACTTCACCACAAATAGAAAGTATCTTTCCTTGTTCACAATAATTTCAAATCAAAAAACCCCAATATAAGCATATATATTTTTCTCTTTTTGATTGAATGTGGCTTCAGTCCTGCTGTGTGTATATACAGTCATTTTTAGTAATTAAATATTAAAATATGAAGATCATTCATCAAAGCTTATTTATAAGGCAGTGGAGAATTAATTCTATATGTCAGTGAATAATGAATTATATATGCATCTATAACAGTATTTTATGCAGTTTTGCTTAACAGTGTGTTAATACTGTACTTCTTCCAGAGGAATATATTTGATGGATAGAGCACTGCAGATTTAAAAAACTTCAGATTTGTCCCTGTGATTGTGAAAAGCTAGATAAAATGTATTTATCAAGAGTTGCAAATCCTAAGTTCACTTATTTGTAAAACTGTTTCTCAGAGCATTAAAATTAAGCAGAGCAGCACATCTGATCTGATAAGGTTCACTGACACATCTTTAAGCCCTGGTCTGAGGTTTAGTCAAGTGAGTTGATCATGAGAAACTGTGGGATGCAGGAGCAAGAAGCTGTAATGTGTCTCTCTGTAAGAAATGGTTGAATTTCAGTGGTTCTTGAGGGAGGGAGAGGCAATAGACAAACCCCACAGGTAATGAATTGGGAGAATTTGAGGCCTCCTGGGGAGTGAAAACTCTCAATACCAGTGTGGCAACCTAACCCAATTTTGGTAAGCTGGCCTGAGCTGTGTGGCTCGCAGTGCACAAGGCTGGAATGCCATAGGTGACTAAAACAGAAGTGGCAATTTTAGCTACAAATATGGCAAAATTTTGACTACTTAATTTTGGAAGCCTTTGTACGAGGGAGGAGACAAGAATAAAGAATGAGAAGGATCTGTCTGGATGGAGGAAAAGGAAGAATGGGAAGTGGAGAGGAAAGAGGATAAAGGGGTCCAGATGAGCAAGAGAAAATGCAGATCAGTACGTTTGCCTAATTGAGGCACCTGACCACTGCATGCTGTCTTGTTTTCTTATTAGAAACTACTCCTAGCAACTTTCTGTGTAAGCTGCTGTGACCCTTCTCTGATCTCTGTGTGTATTGACATGTGTGTATGTATATTTTTTGTTACAAATTGTGACCTGGACTAGCCATTAAATCAAAGGAAACAATAAAAAAAAGGCCTGAGCCAATGACTGGATGAATGAATGGGGATCTGCATAGGGGTATGAAAAGAACTTGAGTATATGGTAACATTCCAGACGTTTCAGAATGTGGCTGTGTCAGTGAACCAAAAGATTTAGGGCATGTGTATCCTTCCTTCACTGAGTGACTCTAAACTCTGATCAGCTGAAGAAGAGGAACAGATCTGTGCTGCCTTGGCTGCCTTATGCAGTGCCAGTGAAGACACTGCTCTCTGTTTATGCTGGTTTCTGTGGCTGCCCATGTTTACACCATGAGTGGGTGGGTGATGAGCACCTACCAGGAGTACTTGACACTGTTGGCTGGACCTGGGAGTCATGGAAGCCTGGTTATATCACACTGGGTCTGAGAGAACCATGGGGTCTGAGATAAATCTGACTCCATTGGAACAAGAAGGAAAATTTTCCCTTGTCCCAAAGACCACGTATTTGGCTCCACAAAATAGAGTTAATATGAGGGGGTTCAGGAAGCATGCTTCCAGTTGTTTTCCTGGTCTGCTATGGACTCAGGGAAGAGAGTCCAGCTCACTACACCCTCCTTTCAGGGAGCTGTAGTAATAAGGTCTCACCTGAGCCTCCTATTCTCTAAACAACTAAACAACTCCAACAACTCCAGTTCTCTCATCTACTCTCCATAAAACTTGTTCTCTAGACCCTTCAGCAGCTTCATAGCTTTTCTTTGCATGCACCCACCAGCAGAACTCACATAATTGTGTCCCACAGCAATATTTCTTGTATCCAATGAACCCTAAAGGACATTGTCCATCTTCTGGAACTATACCTTCTCTGCAGCTGAAACTAAAATGGATGGGTTACATCTACAAGGATATTTAGCTTGAGAATTTTTCAGAACATACACATTTCAGGCTGCAGCCTGCTGCATTCCCTCACCTTGCAATAGTTGTACTTAACTGACACCCCGGTGCACCTTACATTGCTTTTCCAGTCCACTGGAATTCTTATCTTTCAGCCATCAGGTACAGAAAGGATAACACTACAGTGGACATAGATAAAACAATTCTCAGAGTAAAAGTCTTTGCTTAGTCATATGACAGTTCTAAATACCATTTATAGAACTATAAATGACAAAGAGTATACTGATGTTCAGAAGATCGTGAGAAAAATAATTTTTTTGTAGTGATGTAATTCTTTTTTTAAGTTAGGGGAGAACTAACAAAGAAAAAGGAAAGCTATACAGCAAAAATACAAATGAAAGGAACTGAAATGTCTATGTCTTACAGCAAATTTCTATAAGAAAGGGAAACCTGAGAATGGAGTGCATTTATAAGTTTCATGTAATCTAATTGTGTCAGAAGTTAGATCAATAAAGACAAGAATATCAGGAATAAGTCACTATTTCTACTCACCTTAAGATAGAGGATATTTTCTATGGAGAATTTTGCATCTTCGTACTCACTGCAACATATGGTACTGTAGCTATAAAGTGATTTAAATATGCTCACACTGTCAGCTGAAAGAGATTGACAGTGTTTTAATGTAAAGAGTTGCCATCAAGTTCCAACAAACTTTATAAAATTTCATTCTCTTGATAGAAAAACTGCCCTTGAACACTATTACATAGATCTCTTACCTAGATATTATTATGCATTTC
This sequence comes from Cisticola juncidis, assembly GCA_013400215.1. Classification (NCBI taxonomy): domain Eukaryota; kingdom Metazoa; phylum Chordata; class Aves; order Passeriformes; family Cisticolidae; genus Cisticola; species Cisticola juncidis. Next base: position 124,147 of record VXBR01007699.1, on the reverse strand, counting down.
TTGCTTTAATGTTCTAAATTGGTTTTTATAGAAGTTTCCTTTCTATTCACAAACACTCCTTCTCTTGGTTGATTCACTTAGTGATGTCACAACTCACTCTTTGTAGTATCATAGTGTTTCCATGGAGATGGCCTGTGAAACCACCAGCACAGACACTGAAGGAAAATGACTCAGAAGGGAAATGCCTATGGATCATTGATATATATATACACACTCACAAGAAAGATCAAAGCAGAGCTCTAACAGATGCAAATCAAAAATAGGAGGTGCAAAAGTTATCACTTACTACAGGAAGAGTATCACTTACTATATCTATGTCTGCTGCTGTCAATTTATCCAATCTCAGAACTGAAGACTTAAGAAACATACCCAAGAGTCATCATTGTTACAGTTTGGCGAAAAAATTTATTTATAGTTTATTAGCCAGGTACTACTGCACTTTCCAGTCCAGCACAAAGGTTGCAGAGCACAATATATACAGTCCAGACCAGAAATACAACAAAAGAAGAGTCACAGCTGAAACAGGGTAAATTCCTAAATAACCATAAGGACAGAGGTATAAAGGGTATCTGCAGTTGCAAGAAAATCAAGCAATCTCTTGACATAGAAGCAATAACCACTGGGTGGGGTCTTTTTGTTCCCAAAAGCTCCACTGTATTTAGGCGCCATTGGAAATTTCAATTCAAGATGACAGTCTTTTGTGAAAGCATTTGTCCTCTTAGTTGATCCTGCTTTTGCTAAATCAGTCTGTACACCAAAGAATAGCAGACATCCATATTCTGTGCCACAGCTATAAAGTGATTTTGATGCTATTACTTCCAAACATGTTTTCTTTAGTGTTACCTAGTTTTAATATATTGTTACATAATAATATATAATTAGTATTTTAAAACATTTAAGAAAAATCTTATATTCACTGCAAGTCAAAAGCCTTCCTCATCTTCTTTTTTCTGAAGAGGTGCCAGGCAAACCACATTCATATTAAAATTGAACTGAAGTCCTGAAGAGTCATAAATGTGATTGGTAAGTGATCTCCCTGTCCTTATCTCCTCATCTGTCTGCACTGTGTCTGAAGAACTGTCCTGTTGATGGATGCAACCACATTATTGAGACCTTGTTCTGCACAGGAGGCTTGAAAGAAAGATCAAAGTGTCATAGAATCATAGAATGGTTTGGGTTGGAAAGGAAATTAGAGATCATCTGTTTTCAGCCCCCAGATGGAGAAAGATTTTATACCAAGGCCTGTAGTAACAGACAGGACAAGAGATGACAAGAAGCAACAGTTTTAAACTGGAGAAAGGTAAGTTTAGGTTGTACATAAGGAGGAAATATTTCATTGTGAGGGTGATGAGATGCTGAAACAGGTTGTCCAAAGAAGTTGTGGATGCCCCATCATTGGATATGATCCAGGATCAGGTTGGATGACACTTTGATTAATCTCTTAAATAAAAAGATATCCCTGCCCATAGAGGGGAGTTGTATCTTGATCTTTAAAAGTGCTTTTCAACTCAAAGTATTCTGTGATTCCATGAGTAAGAATCATATATTGTTGATGAAAAGGAATCAATAAAAGCATGTCTAAATTGGCTAAATAAATAAATAGATGAATTTCAAGACATCTGGAATTCCAATATTGTCTGTTTCTCTTATTCAATGCATTGTAAAGAATTATTTTTTTAAAAAAAAATATAAAACCCCATGTGCATAAAAGTTTTTTCTTTGAACAGATGGCAGCTTAAACTATATGTCATGAGAGAGCTCATGCATGTTAATACAGACTACCTACTCCCCCAGGCCCCAGAGGAACAAAGCTGTTGGAAAGATGTAAAATAAGGTTGACTTAAATACATGTCACATTGTATTCTACAGAAAAACTAAGTACAGGAGTCTGTCAGGAACAGCACATCAAAATTACAAAATCTCTTTTTAAATAATCAAAAGCTCTCATTATAAAAAATCTACAGCACTGTTAAAGTGGCATTGCCTTAAAAACCTATAAAGTCAAGTGGACCTTTCCAAATGATTACTATCATATTTAATTCTTCTCCTTAAAAGCCTTTTAATCATACAGAAAGTTACTATTCCAAATCTGCATGAAATAAAGTGTCTTCAAAAAATGCTTTTTAATAAATCAAAATTAATGGACTGCCTAATATTTTACTGTTTCATTCTCCTACCAATCAGCATACTACTTTTACATAGTGAGAAAAACAACAGAAAGTAAGATATATTTTACTACTTTACTTAATAAACTGTAGCATCCTGTCAAAACCAAATACATGGAAAAAAGGGCTTTATCTAATGTAATGTTCAATAGTCATAAATTCAGGTAAAGTAAAGCCCATATATATCACAATATATTTTACAAGATTACAATACAAAATGTGCATAGGCATAAAATGAATGGGATACAGGGGAAAATACAAAATAATTTTTAAATTGAAATATTAATTTCATACTGACAGAAAATAAAAGAACTCTGGATATATGATTGAATTGTTTCAGTGGAAAATGTGAATCACCTACAACCCCCTCCACTGAAGAAATAAATAATAGTTTGGATGTTCCTAGAGCTTTTGACTCTCCGTGAGTGGTCAGGTAAAGACAATAATTTACTGATAAGTTTTCAAAATTGTTAGACTCATTTGGTATTCTAAGAGTTAGAATCCCTGTTGTTTATTTGAACATGTGTTTTAATGAATTGGCTGTGCAGAAATCACAGACCGAGCAGTGAAGCTCAGCTGGCTTTTGGACAGAGGCAAAGCCTCCAGAGAGAGCAGTTATGTACAACACTCCCTGTAGAAGCCTGTGAAACTGCAGTTTTGCACTTAAATAAAAGCCTCAGCATGGACAAAGTACAGAGACCAATAACCATAAGGACAGGGTGACATTTAGATATGAATTTTTTTTTTTTTGACAATTATTTTATGGCAAAAGCACTGAAGTGAACAGAATTCTCTACTGCAATAATATGAATTACCCTTATACTGACATTTTCCATCCTCAGTGACAGGAAATCATATTTTTATCCTAACCTATGCAATGTACATTATATGTTAGGAGTTAAACACAAGAAAAATTCAAATCTACTTTATGCACTTTACAGAAATTGCCAAGAGAACATTCCATCCTCTTTTTTTCTTTTTCACATTCTGTAGAAATAGTGACACAGCATTGTGTGTGAGGTTAATCACCTTAAACACATATGTAGTGTCTCCTCCTGAAGTACTTCTAGAGCTGCTGAAGGGAGAGGAACATGTCTATGTGACACATTTATGCTGCTAAATGACAAAAAAACACCTTTGGTTTAATCCTTGTATTTACCAGAACCCAGATATTACTTGCAGCTTTGGTCACTGCCAGAGTCTCTGCTGAGTCACACCCGCCAGTCCTCTGAACAAAGCCCAAGCATTCATTACAGGTATGGCTCAATTCCCATTTTAGGGAGCCTTTTCTTTCAAACAGTGCTGCATTCTCATGCCATACCCAGGGCATGGATCAGACATCAGGGGCCAGGAGGGTTGGGGTTCACCATCAGCTGTGTGACATTATTGGCTGGACACAACCACTGTCTTGTACCTTTGACTCTGGAGAGAACACAGACATCTCAGCTAAGGTTTATTTCTGATGTTTAGATGCAAAGAGTTGAGTAAGATGCAACATTTTAAATATAATGTATCAATTCCTAAGACGCTAATAAACAGGCCAAACTCTTGGACTCTATTTCCATGTTCCCACCAAAGTAAAGATGTCTATTTTTCACTTGTCTCAACTGGGGAACAAGTTATAAGACAACAGCCATAGGAACACACCTAAATTTATGTCTCCAATTGGCAGATATTTAGTTGGCAGTGGGCTCATAGACAGTTTTTGCAACATGATATTTACTTAATGGCAATCAGTGAGATGATGCACATGCAGGAAATTGCTTTGTTTCATCCTCTCAACATGCAAATTATACTGCTTACACCAATTTTCCAGTGCATAACCTGGAGTGACTGCTGCAAACCATTGTGATAGAAGTTGAGTAATTTTCTTTTCAGAGAATATTTTATTATAAGAAATAGGACAGTAGGGTAAATTGTGGATGAGCTTAGGAAATCAGAGGCTGAAATGGCTCTCAAAATTGTTTTAATGAAAATTAGGTACTCATAATACAATAGTATTTATTGTAGTTAAAGGACACTTTCATTTCTGAAACTTTGATCAAAGTGAGTTGAGTATCTGAACTCCAACTTTTAAAAATATATTAAAAAATTCTCATTTATTCCATAAGTGAAAAAATGAAATAGACAAAAAAAAATATTAGTATCCTATTAAGTATATAATTTTGTTCTAGTATGTTTTTGTAAATTTACACTTTTCAAACAAAGTAAATGATAATGTAAAAAAACAATAAATGGATGATTTTTCCAGATTATGCAAACTCTTTATATCTTCAGTACAAAAAATAATTTAAAAATCCCCCAAATCTCCTCTTATGAGAAGAAATGGAGGGAGCTGGGTCTGTCTGTGCTGGAGAAGGCTGAGAGGGGATTTCATCAGTGCTTGTAAATATCTCAAAGGTGGCTGTGAAGGGAATGCTGCCAGACCTTTTTCAGTGATGCCCAGTGACAGGATGAGGAACAATGGCCATAAATTAAAATACAGAAAGTTCCACCTCAACATGAGGAAGAGCTTGTTTACACTGAGGGTGGCAGAGCACTGGAACTGCCCAGGGAGAGCAGAGTCTCTCTGGAGACATTCCAAACCCTGGACATGTTGTGTCATCTGCTTTTGGTGACCTTGCCTTATCAGGGGGTTTGGACTGGATCATCTCTTTTCCAACACTAAAAATTCTGTGATTCAGTGAAGTAATGATTAAGATATTAATGCTGAATACACCTCAGTGTGCAGGTACTGATCTAGCATAGCAATTAGAGCTGTGAATTGTTATATCTGTACTGTTAAATAAGAAGGGTCAGGGAGAAGTCCTGACCCTGAAGCCAGATGGCCTCTGTTGGCTTTCATCCATTTGCTGAGGGCTACACCTTTCTAGAACAATGTCTGTGTCCACTTCTGTGACCTCTGGGTACCACTGGTTCTTTTGTGTCCCTTATCTCAAGGTCACAAAAATGGAGAAATTACTGAAATCATAGTAAAATGACAAAATTTTAATAGACAGGTTTGTTTGGAATAAAAATAGATTTGAATCCAAAAGAGGAGTTAAGGAAATAAGCATAATTCTATTACAAAATTGAATCAAATATCTTGCAATGCTTTACGAAGGAGAGAAATATCTGTATTACTGTGGAGCTAATGGAAGAACTGAATGCCTAGAGGAAGACCTGTGGCAGTGATGGAAAGAGTTATTCTGCCAGGAGCAATGCTGGAATACTTACACAACACAGGAGAACTTGCTGTTAGTATAATTTCCTCAAATTAACTTGTTATAGGCAGCATATTAAAATTGTTTTAATCTGATTCCATATCCATTAGGAAAAGTAAATAATGTGTAGTCTAACATTTCATATTTCACCCCACAACTCAAATAATTACCAAACAGCAACAGATTTTAAGCTGCACAAGTAATTGTGTCACCTCTGCACGTTGCACTGGGTCTATGCTCTGCTCTTCCATTGCACATTTTTCTAAATGGGTTTGTTTCCAGGTGTCATTCCCTGTTTTGTACAGGTTGTACAGGTAATGATGATGTGAGTTACTTGAGTGGTTGCCTTAAAGACTGCTTCTGTCTTCAGGAGTCCCATATCTGCACATAGATACGGTGCTCTTGGAATGAAATCCAGGTGGAGCAGGCCAAGGGAGTTTGTGGTGTGCACTCCTGTCTCCTGGCTGTTCAGTGGCACTGCTTCCTGTAGGCAAACCTTGTTACAGTGTTCCCAATCTGCTACAGGGAATTTTGGAACATCTGCCTTCAGAGTATAAACTTCATTTTACAAAAAAAATCTCTTCAAATAAAGCAGTAGAGGAAGTGGATAATCTTTCTCTTTTCCAAGATCTCTGTTTTGGGGTTGATCATCATTATGTCCCTTCAGAGCCTGCTTTTTCTTACTCCTTAAGATCTTCTTTCTGCCAGGTTCACGAGCCAAATGGCTAAAGTGTTTGCACAAATATTTCCAAGCTCAAACAAGTAGCAAAGTATATTTCAGGCTAAGGAGTTTTATTCTTTGTGCACATTTGCCAATACTTCCCTTTTATTTTTCTTGTGCTTTTATCCAGGAAATTGGGAAAGTACAAGGGAAGAAACTGCCTTCTCATTGTGTGAGGATCTCATTTCCAAGTAAAATTGGTCTTTGATAAGGTGTCAAGTGTGAACTAAACAAACATCATCTCCTTTGAGAGCCAATCATACAACCAGAGCTAGCATTAAAGGGACACTTTTTTAGACTGAAAAAGAGAGAGAACATATTTTAGAACATATTTACTGAACTGAGAACAAACTATGTTTCTTGGCAAAAGCAAACTACTACATTGTAGGAAAAATATTTAATTTTTAAGCTGTTATACTGAATCTTCATGATATTTTCATTTAAATATAATTTTTAATTATTTTTAACTCTATTATAATTTCAAATATATTTATGGATTTACAATTATGATCATGGTAAATATTTAAAAGACAAAACATTTTCTACTCCTGACTGAAGTCACTCTAATTTATACTTGAACTTCTTTTAGTTCATATGGAAATATATGAAATAAAAATTGAGTAAATTGGAATGTTGTATTTCAACTTAATACAATTTTACTTTTGTTCTACTGTTCTTTCAGTTTGTAGTCCTTTACTGCATCAGAGCTGCCTCCTCAGGAATTTTTTAAATATTGCAGTACTTGGGAAGCATTTACTCTTGACTACAAAAAAAGCCCAACAAAAACCTATAGTATAGTTCTAATAAAAACATAGAAAAGGTGTTATGAAAAAGAGGTGATAGGAGGTATGAGGGCAGACATAAAAACTGTGAATCAGGAGAGTCTAAAAGAAAAAACTACAAAAGGTATGCTAAAAAAGTTAGATGAGAATGAGAACTGGATACTCTACGAATGGAGAGAAAGACAAGCAAAAATAGGAAACATAATCTGAAGTCCACAAGTCAGTGACTATTGCTCATAATTACAGTGAATTTTCAGAGTAGCCTGAAAAATCAAAAATCTGCTACAAAGATCATGAAGACAAATAACTTATGTATTATATTTATATTTTTATAATAATACGTATCCAACACTTGGAACACATAATACAGTTGAATTTCTTAATTAACAAGATACAGAGGAATAGTTGTAAAGGAATGGAAGAAGATAAGAGAAAATTGGGTAATTTAAGGTTTTTTGGGGGGGTATTTTAATCCTTTCCTTTAACAATAAGATATTTGTCCTTAGTCACTCCAGACTCATCAGATATTTGGAAGTCCCAAGTGTATCTTTTTTTTTAAACTGCTCATCTGTTGGATTCCTCTCACAGCCAGGTGTGAGGCAGTGAAGCATGGAAATCTGCCTTCTTCTTCACCTTCTGGGCCTCCTGTTTTGTGTTCTCAAGTATTTTAAAGGGATTTCTGTTCCTGCTAGTCACATGGTTAATTTCCCAAACCATTTAGTGCGTTTCAAAGGTGAATGCATAAATCACCAAAGCGATTTGTGTGGGAAATGTAATTCCATATATAAGGTGCACTGGTGATGCCAGCTGGCTGTCCGGAGCTACTGCACTGCATACCATTTGCAGGATTTCTGGGCAGCTCATGTTTACTAAAAAGCTTATTGCCAGAGGTTTTCTTCAGCTACCATTTCCACTCCTCCATCATATGATTTTGTAAAAACAGAGGTGAGTGTTTTAGGGGTGAAAATTAGGCTTTTAAATAAATGCATAATGAATCTGAATTGGATAGTAAAAATATTACCTTATTACCTTTCTTTCACAGTCTCATAGTATCATAAAAGAAAACACTGATGACTGTTCTTGTTCTAGCTTTATCCTCTGAGGTTTTTTCCCTTACTCTGGAATTTACATTTATCTTTTTCTGTGACTGTCACAGGCCCTTTTCTCCACCTTCAAAAATGTTTTGCATAGTGTCCTGGAATGGCACTGGTCTCTGCTTCTGTCACAGCTCTGCATAATTCATAATCCTAGCATCCACCTCCTGAACAGTAGTGGAAAATATTCTGAAGATTAGTGGTTACATCTACCCAAGCTCAAGTCACTGTTAAATTAGGAATTTTCAGATGGCTCCTTGAAATTGATTTAAGTATGGATTTTCAAAAATGTTTAGATGTGGAATCCCTATCATGCACATTGTGATATTTTAAAAAGTTCCTGGGCACATTAGGTTTCAAACACTTTATGAGAGTTTAGGCTTTGGAAATCATATTTGGCAGAAGTTTTTTATGGGTATCTAACTATCTGGAGTGCTTTTAGGCAATTTTTAAGGAGCATTTACCAGATCATATAAAAATCTGGGTGTTGCTATCACAACTGAAGAAATAAGCACATCAAGTGTATTTGCAGTGACTTCTGCTGACTCTCAGATCCTCAGAGTGGTGACACAGTAACAGTGTCACTGCACTCTATTTAAACTCTCTGATTGCTGAGCTTCTGGAGGGGGCAGTCATAGCAAAGTACCATGTTCCTTATTAAAACTTCCTCACTACTTGTGAAGTGTTCTCTCCTGTTTCCAGAAAATAATTGTAAATCATTTGCAACTAATTTTTTAATGGAAATATTACATTAGAAATACTCTTTCAGACAGATATGAGCTTCCACATATCAAAGGCAGACATTAATTGGTCATTTGCACCAACATGTGAACAAATCAATTACTTCATGTGTAATGAATTACTTCATTACTTCAGCCTTTGTATTTTAAAGATTCAAGCCCATATGGTTTTTGATTTTTTGATGAAAAAAGATTTGAGACGTTTAAATGTGCTGTTTCACTCTGATATAAATATGAAATCAGATTTATTGGAGCATTTTTCTCTGACCTTGATCAGATGAGCCTCAAAGCAAGATCTCTTAGGTGCTGAAGCATAACAGTTACTCTTTCCTAGTATTTGTTGCAGTGAACCCACTGCAAGAGCTGGCAAAACCTTCATTAGTTGATCCTTACCGTGACATAGGTCACTGTCTGTTTCATTAAGCCCAGCTGGTGTGACAAAATATTTTCTGGAGCTCACTGTGGAATTGTACAGCTATTTACCATAAGATGCAAATATAAATTTTCTGATTGGATCATTAAGATTTAAGAAAATTTTACTTCAGGCACTCACTCTGGGCCGAGGAAATCCAGTGAATTTTTTGGGCTTTTTAGAAGGCATTTTCCTTTGATTCCTTTAGTGCTTCAGCTTATCTCTTAATATTAAAACAGTTATTTATTAAATAATGTTATCTTTACATTTAGCAGAGATAGAATCCACTCATGAGTTGTCCTGTTTTGGGGTTTTTTTGGGGTTTTTTTCAGAGCTATTTTGTTACACTGCTATTAAAACCAAGGTGAAAAGCATTACCTCCTGGCAATCATTTCCTGGGATAAAGAAAACCCCTCATATTACCAGAAGATTACTTTTTCCATAACTTAAATCTCTGGACAAAAATACTTCTTTGAGGAATATTTTTTTAGAAGATCTTAGATTTCTCTATTCCCATAAAAATCCTATCTTGAGAGTTATAGAGGAGTAATAATATTATACTGAAGAAAAACATCTTCCACCTTTGTCTGCAAATCTTTCCATCTCAGCAGATTTCTTTATGCGTAGTACCCTGTCTTATTTCTCTGGAGTAAAACACTAACTAATTCTATGCAGAAGACTCACAGAGGAAAGGATATCTTCAGTAACTTTAAAATACCTCTTTCAATACACCTAAAACATCAATCTACTGAAAAGCCTGTTAGTTCTGCCCAGTAAAAATGCCATTTGTGTGGGATCGTGTCTCCATCTGTTGTGGAACTCTGTTAGAAGTGATAGGATAAATAATATAATGTGCACTTATACCTAACTACTGAGAAATGAAACAGTCCAGTAGTTTAAATCTAAATACACACACAACTTCTCTGTAGAAAGAGGAAATGCTTTGTATGAACATGATTTGAAACACAGGCATGGCTTAACAAATCCCAGTTTATTAAAATGCTAACAATTTATATTCCTTTGCTAAAAATAGCTGTGGACCCAATGAATTATTGACTGTTCAGATAAGCTCATACTTTGGGAAGCAGATGGCACTCTCTCCTTCTCATCTAAAAAGTCAATTTCTGCTAAACACATATGACTTGACCAAACAGAGGGTAGCATATTGTGTATAAGACAAGTGGATGCTGACTTCAGATTTTCCTGACTCCTGACACTGCCTTGTTTTCTTTTTTCCAACAGAATATGGTACTATTTACTCCTAGGCTTTTTCAGTGCTCCTTCTGTAAGTAGCCATGGATACCTGTATTTTCACTGTCCCATGCTTTAGTGGGCCAATCCCATCCTGTAACTCAGTCTATAAAGTTTTTACACACACACACACACACACACACACATTTAGTGCCTTTGTGTTTCTGTTGCTTCAAATCTATAATCGTGTATCTACTCCACAGTTAGCTCCTTGGTTTTACATGCTGTAATATGTGCTCATATTTTGCTTTCTGTATGAGTTGATATAGAGAAATTCTGTTTTCACTGATGCATTATTGACACACTCTTCCATACAGCCCTTTTCCTGGATATTTCATATCTGATTTTCTTTCATATGTAATATGTGCTTATGTCTTGCTTTCTGTATGAGTTGATATAGAGAAATTCTGTTTTCACTGATGCATTATTGACACACTCTTCCATACAGCCCTTTTCCTGGATATTTCATATCTGATTTTCCTTCATATATTGACACAAAAAGAGATATGAAACATCACATTGCAAAAGCCAGCAGTGGTTCTACCATAGATTTTTTGACAGTCCATGACATTGCTGCAGGATTCAGATAACATCTTACACAGCTTGATTTTCTTTTTATGCCTTGAAAAATATCTTAATCTCTTGTATTTGTGTTAGGTCTTACAGAATCATTTATTCCACTTGAGTCTTTCCAGCAACCTCTGTGATTTGTTAAGCCAAATGAGCATCCTTCCCATTTTTACAGAATTGCTCACATCAGCTGCTTGTTGTAGCTTTGATCTGTTTAATAGAAGAATTTGAAGAAATTGGAAGTGATTATTTAAATACTAATACTACCTATATTATTGTTAGTAATAATTATTGTTCTATTTGAAATTTGAATTGCATGGCTTAAGAAATTTTCACTGGTTTGCTTAGACAGCTACATGAGAATAGATATCAATCACCTATGAGTCTTTTCTCATTGCACCATTCACAAAATGTCAGCAATTATAGAGGCAGCTAGCAGGGAATTATTTCCACAGAACTAAGTATACTCTCTGGAAATAAATATCACCTGAGAAATCAGTGAGAATTTGTTAGTGTCAAATGCCTTAGAAACAATTTACCTTAGCAAAGAATAATCTTGTGATTATTTTATGTTTTCAGAAATGGTAAAGGGATAGATATATTGGGCTTTTTCTGAGATACTGATAGTATGAAAAATGTATTAATTGAAGTTGATTGTTGTTTGAATTACTCGAATCTGCTAGGGACAATATTGTCTAATACTAGAAGCTAAGAACTACAATGTAGGAATAGAAGATTTCTAGCTTGTATGTGTATAGCAATTTGCCATAGAAAAATTGCAGAGATATTTAAGCATCACTATGCAACAGTTTTCCACAGCTAACAACGAATGTACAAAACCCCATAAAATTTACAGGGTATTCTGTACAAATTATTACTATGCTGAAATAATTGTAACACTGAAGCCAACTTATAGCTGATGGTTAATAATGGTGACATTATATCCTCTTGGAATAAAGGCCTACTTTTCCATTCAAACTTTTCACATTTCTTATTAATAGCTAAGGAATCATTTGTATGCTGCAGAATGTTCTATTCCTACCTATACAGACTGAATATTACCATCATGTTGCTTAAATAGTGGGAAACTTAAAGCTGAATTAAGTCCTGATTTTTTGATAACAGGATTTTTTTTATGAAAAAAACACAAAGTCAAGACCTATAATGGTGACATGTGCACAAACACATATCAATATGTATAGCAATTCAAGAAAAGATTAATAAACAACACTGAACTCACAGCCTTGGTCAGAGAAATTTTATAATATACAGAGAAATTTCTTTCTTAACTTGCACCTTTAACTTCCCCAGTTGTTCATTATGTTGAGGAAATATTTTTAAAAATAAAAATGCTTTTAGAAAGCCACATGTAATTTCCACTTACACTTGGAGGCCAGTAAGCAGTTTGACTGTTGTTCTTCCAGCAGAGATGATATCACAAGTTCCCTTACAAAGACGAGCTCATTCTAGGACTCAATGGTTTTTATCACTGCAGAACATGCAGTCCTGCAAAAGGTTTTTTCTTTGGTGAAACAATGTTTTTACCAGCGACTGCAGACTTAGGATCATAGTTAGGTTCAGCACTCTAAATGCATTTTATTGGTTTTATTTCCATTCTCTGTAGCCTTGTAGAAACTATTTTCTGTTACCTTTTGGTAACACAGCTTTTCTGCTTCCATCTCTTCAACCTAGTGCAAACTTTTAGTTAATCTCCACCGGATTAACCTTCCAATTAATTTTCTTCTAAAAAAAAAAAAATAAGAAAGAATTTAAGTTTTTTTCCTCTGAATTTTTTGCCACTTTTCCTGGTAGAGTGGATTCAGGAGCTACAAGATATGCATGGCAACTTGACTACTTTTGGGACAAATTAGCAGTTGTGCCTTTATTCCTTCCCATGCTTGTGCTGTGCAAAACTGCAGCAGAAAAAAAATTTACCTCCTACAAGCTGACTATCCAAACTAAATATCCTTTTCATTAGTTGTCATTTTTATTTTTAAATAATTTTAAAATAACAAGATAGTAACCCTAAAGAGCCAGCTGAAGCCAGGACTAGAGAGTAAATAGGTTTCCATGACACATGCAAGATGAAAAGAGATCATGCCCACCAGTGACAGCAAAAATAAAATGTGGCTATTGTCTGGGGTAATCTAAAGCTGTATGGTCTATGATAACAATACAATGCAAAAAAAAAAAAAAAAAAAAAAAAGTTGTCATATATCCTCAGATGCACTCAAGTAGCTGTGCTGGGTAAACTGCATTAGGGTTTGTCTTTTGTTTCTTGTAAAACATACAAAAAATTTAATTTTCATTCTTCACAAGCTTCCACATAAGACCTTCCAAGAAACCTCAGTGATTGCAAAGCTTCTGTCTGCTTTGCACAGACTAGAGAGTATAGAAACACTACATAAAGCATGAATAGCTGAATTTTCTCTCCTATAGTCAAAATATTTTCTACTGCCTACATTAAATAACACTTTTTAGTACATCTCCTTGAAATGCTTTTTGTGCCAGGAAGATTTCCATAAAAATGAAAACAGGCTTGTAATATTTGCTTAGAAAAAAACCCTCTCTTATCAAATAATGATACTGGTAGGAAATGTTCAAAGTTGTTGAGTGTGTTCTGCTGACTCATATCACACCACTGCAAGCAACTTGTTACACAAGGCAGGATATGAGGCAGAGAAGAAAGTGAGAATAAGATTTTTAGGAATTCTTTCTCCTCTAGCTCTTTTAAAACTAAAACTGTCTCAGCTGATTGTTTATTCTTCCATCTCAATTAAACGATGGATTGGAGAAAGACAATACCCCTATATTTATTGTTGGTACCCATATTAAAACCATCTTACAATTGGCTGCAGTGAAGTTTTTCTCCCTTTTACAAGGGATAACTTAAAGAGGTAAATTAATCCCAAGGTTAACATCAGAGGAATCATTTGAGAAGTTTAACAAAGACAATGATTGCTGTGGTTTTGCTGTCTTTTGCATGTAACTTGCTGCTTTTTCTTTAACCTAAGCAACTATCATAAGTTGTTTGAATGTCTGTAATGTGAATTTATAGCAGAATGGCACTTTTTAACTTTTGCCCTCCTGATCAGATATAGAGAGAAAACACTTCTCCTAATAGCCTGCTTTTCAAACTTTGTGCTTCATTCCACCAAAATCCATTAATAAAGGAAGGCTCTTATGTTTCTGATGATGTTCAAATAAACAGCGACTAAAAAAAGATAAACTGGAAAACTAAATTATCAAGTTTTAAACATATTACAATATCTTTCAGATCTATTCCATGTCAGTTAAAGGAGCTGATTCTCGTGCAGCTCTTACCCTTTTTGAAATGCAAAATTATTATTCTGAGATGTAGATAAGATGCTGTGGCCAGACTACCTGAAGGAGAAATAAAGACCAGAAACGAATTTAAAATGAAACAGTGGAAGGTTTGTGTTCAAATATTGCCAACTTACAAAAGAAGGGAAAATATAAATAAAGCAAATGAACTAGAGCAGTGCCACCAGGATTTTGTTTGAAACTAGGGGATATCAGTCACCCTGTTTATGCCCAGTTCACTTTACCCCTCAGTTATTGCAGGGTAACCAAGTACAGAGACAGGTTTTCAGGCAGTATTTCTCATCAGGAAGAGATAACTCAGTTTGTCTTAAATGCCTGTGTTAATGTAAATAATTGGTGGCCAGACAGTTCAGCACACGTTTCAGAAAATTAAAACTCTCTATTCAAAGCATGTCTGTTCACTCCTGCAAGCAAATGCACACGGGACGTGATTATGTTTATAAATTGAACAGAATTTGACCTTTAACATGGTACTGTGTTAAAAGTCCAGTTAGTGTAAAGACAATGAAGAATTTCTGGAATCTTAAAGCACACATTTTTCTATTTAATTTTCTTAAGATTGGGCAGATATTCAAAATTACACCTATTGGGAATGTTAACTTTCTAACCATACTTTGTACAGCAGTGCTGTGAAGAAACAGAGATGCTGCCAAGAGCTTCAGGCTAAATTATTTTGGATCCTAACTCATCAGGAGGCTTCTGTTCTGAAATGCTCCACAGAGCTGGCAGGACAACCAAATAAAATAAATCAATAAACTCTTAGAGCTGGTTTTAATTGAAAACTATTAACATTAAAAAAAAAAAAAACTAGGGACATGAGGAATTTAAAAATAATGTAGTAGAAAAAATGCACAAACAAATCAATGTAATAAAAAATACTGAAAGAAAATCAAAACAACTCAGCTTAATTCTGGCAAAATATCAAAATGACAAGAATAAAATTTAAAAAGTCCTGACAACTGTGAAGAATGTGAATGCATAAAGCATGAGGAAATATAGGACACTAACAAAGGTTTATTTTAAAAACCTTGAATGTTATCAATGTTGTATGAACACATTTTATGAATATTTCTACAAATGCTTCTATTTGCTTTAGAAATTAAAAGCTAGCTGAGTTGTCATGGTTACTGCCCCACAGATATAGCACATCAACAGTGGTGTTAGGTTTTCTTTTTGCTTTTTTATCATTGCAACAGTTAAGACATAAGAGTAATACTATTTTCAATATTCAGTTTTCTCTCTGACAATATGCCTTGAGCTCTCTCTATCCTAGGAAATCAATGTCATGGAGTCAACATCCTGATCCACTCATATTAGTGCATTCAGATATGTAACTCACTCTTTGTGTTCATCCTGCATACAGTGGAATAGGGGGAATATCCTCCTGTTCACATGATAATAACATTTTGTCTTTAATGGCATAAGCATAATCTCTCTACAATCTTTCCAAAATATATATTTTTAAGAATATTTGCATTTCTGCAAAATCCTCATCCACAGTTTTCCCTTCTATTGAAAGTAAAAGGTACTCATGAGTTTTTCCAAAGTCAGCTCTGTTTTGGAGAGGGAAAGAGGATTTTCAGGCAACACCTTTCTCTTTGTCTCACAGACCACATCTGTAACCAGATGTGAGGAATTTAATACAAGATGGGGTGTGCTAATGAGATATTTCATCATCAAATAATGGGGGGCTCCTCAGTAGGATAAACACTTAGAGGAATTTAAAGCACATTTAAAATAGAAATAAAAATACTTTTTATTTTTGCCTCCCACTTATTTTCCAATAATAGTAATTAAGATTTTTAACTCCACTTCTTCTTATAAGACCTTGTTGATCCCAGATAAGGGAATGAGCTGTTCATCTGTGTGGCCTCTTGGCACAACCCTGGTAAATTCCTAACCTCACAGCCCAGCTGAGTCCTTGCATCCTAAGCCCTGTTTGGCTTAGAATTGTTTTAATAAAATGACCATCAGATTTTATTGTATCTGCATGAGCAGCAAATGGTATCTTTGAGCACAATATCACTAGCAGTACAAATAACTATTTAACTATTCTTATTCTCCTAGAGATTATCACTGCTGAGATAGATACTTGTTAAATGGTTACAAGTCATTAGTTTATACATTTAAGAGTTTTCCATTAGGCATTGTTTTAAAATCGTACTTAACATGGATAGGGATAAAAGCAAGCCTTTATTTATATATCCAGAACAGTCAATACAGTTGCAACTAAATGTAAAATTCATAGCTGAGAGAAATATCTTTAACTCTAGTTTACAGTCTTCAGGGTTATCTAGTCTTTCACCTCTATTAACTTGCTTTGTGAGAAGGTGCTAGTCAAGGACTGAGGATTCACACGGTGGTAGCCATTCTTCTCCTCCAAGAAATATATTTTCTCTCATGGTCAGTCTTTCCTTCAGCACCTGCCAGGGGTCCTACCAGGATACTCTCACTCCAGGACCATCCAATCCTCTTTTAATGGGAATAAGAGGTTTTCAATTCCATAGGTATTACTTGGTTAGAGTGGAAGTTCTCACTTCCATTGTTAGTTTTTTCTTTTCACTAGAATGAAAGACTTTGTATTCTTCATTGGGAAATGCTGAGCTTCACAGAAGGTATCAATCTGTACATTAAAAAATACTTCATATAAACTCGCAGCCTAATGAATTATATGCAGATTACCAGGAATACTTGGTTAGTACAGACTCTGTGGCAATCAGCCACGCTGAAGCGATTCATCCCCAGCCAATTCCTCTCGGCTTATTATGACAGCAAGCAGTTGTATTTCTCCAGACAGAAGTGTTTTTCTGCAACTTGCAGACTATTTCCATCAGAAGCAGTCTCTACACTCCCACCACTTCAAGCATGTCTAACAGAGGACCCCAGGAATTAGATGCCAGCTGGCTGGATGCCATATTTAAGTTAGGCAAATTTTAATGAAACTATAGCAGGAAGCTCTATTTGAGGGCCAGTTGACTGTTGCAACTACAAAATTTCTGACTTTAAATCAAGTATTATTAGGACTAGAAAATAAGTATTTACAACCCCCCATTATCAGTCCCATTGATTTGTGGTGGGAAACGCTGTCCTTGAGAGAATCTGCCAAATCAGGTTGTAAAACAGACTGTGCAGCTTGGATTCATGATGTATTGATAGTGTATTTAATTCAAACTGTTACTTATAATTAAAGCTTATTTGTTAGCAATCATAAACATTTGAACAATTCCTTTTATGACATGAACAATATTATTTAAAAGAGACATCTGAAATTCGAGCTTCCCTATTCTCTCTCTTTCCTTCCTCTCCACCATAAGTTTGAGTAGGGATATTTAATCAACCAAATTTCAATTTAATTTCCCAATGTGAACTATTCATTTAAGATTTAAGTGTTAAACTGCATTTTTCTCTAAGCATCTCTAATCTCACAATTTCATTTATTTTTGTGTCTGATGAGAAAAAAAATCCAAACCCAACCAAAATCCCACTCCCCCCCAACCATTCCTTGATTTTCCATCTTCCAAACACTTACATCACCCTCTAATACCATAAAAATAATAAATTATGATTTTACATAAGAAAGAATTTCCCTTTTGTTGATCTTGAAATGCTGAATCCTGTATTACAAACAAAGAAGCAACTTACATATATTTGATTGAAATTAGTTACTTCTGTGAAACAATAATTTTCACTTTTATCAGTAAAAGTTTACACATAAAGCTTTTGAGGAATGCAAATCAATTTATAAAACTAGAGTACTCTCATACAAGATGAACTAAATTATTTTACAGATACAGTTCCTTTCAAAAGAGAATAGCTTCACTTCAAGAACCAATAGAGCAAATGACAATAAATGTAATGTCCCTATTCCAAGAAATGGAACATTTCACACAATTAGCTGCTGTACTCCACATTGTTAGCCATGGCACATGAGAATTGCTACCCAAAATACAAAAGTAAAGGGCAATATAGAAATGGTTATTCTTCTTCTTTCAGTAATTTTAATATTTTGAAATGTTCTTTGAAAGTGGAATTAAAAAGTAAAAATAAAATCTAAAAATGCTTATGACATGAGATAGAAAAATGTAATAAATATATAAAAAATAATACAATGTTAATGTTTTGACAAATTTCGAAAAATTAAGTACAAGATGAACATGAAAATATATTACACATTGAACAGCCTAAATGAGTTTTTGCATCCTTCTACAGTTTCATTACTATTTGGAAAGGATTTTGACTATGGAAATCTGTCTTTTCAGACTGAGAAAATAATTCCTCTGACTATGGCATATATGAGACACCCTATCTGAAAACTTTTAATGCATTCTTTATTTATCATAAGTAGTCCAATAAGGCTGAACAATAAAACCACCACTTTTTGCTTCTAGCACATCAAAGTATGTTTTTCTTTTTTTTCTCTTCTTTTTTTTTTTTACTAAGCACACTATTTTGGGGAAAAAAATCCACAAACTGATTTGTTGCTACATCATGGAAATAAATATATTTATCTGGAATTCCGGATCCACCAGATTTCTTACCCAGTGTTGCAGTCCTTACTGGGGCAGGCTTTACCTTTCCCTGCAGTCAACAGAGGGATCACCTGCATTGCCAGGAGGGATTAATCTGAAATGTGTTGCTCATATGTAATGACTGGATGGGGATCTGCCATGAGCAGGTTCCTACTTCAGAGTCCTCAGCTAATAAACAGATTTTGGTACTTTGGATAAAATCCATGGGTCTCTGGGGAGCAGTGCTTTTAATGCAGGTTATCCTAAAGCTTTACTGTCAATGTTCCACAAGTGTCTAAAATTAGAGAAGTCCTAAAAATGCTAGCAAATGTTTTCCTTCAGACCGACACTTTGATTGCTCTCAGAATGTTTGTTTGTAGGTGTTAAATCATAGAGGCAGGCTTCTCTTGTCATCTTGTTTTGAATTCTGGGAAAAAACCCCAAACAATACCTAGATAATCCTGTACAGTAATACCTTTATCCTAGCGAGCATCATTTCTGTATTTCTTCTATTTTTTTTTCCTAGTAAATTTCTGGCATATACTAAATAAAGTAACACAGGATATTTTTTTAAGATTTTAAAGCAATGTCTCAAAAAAAAAAAAAAAGATAGATTTTTATGTGTTTTTAAATAAAATAATTTAACTTTTAATTCCAGCTTAAGGTAAAACTTATTTTTTTAAAAAAGTGAAAAGGCTTCTGTACATACCTGGGTGGCTGAATATGTAATAGCTTAGGAATTTCCTTCTATCCATTTTAATTTTGTTCTGTTTGTTGTTTAAATTTCTACATAAATTTTCAGATGCTGTGCTGTTGGGTTTTTCCTCCTCCCTGGACCAGGATGGAAAGTTAAAATTCAGGCAACAGTTGTTTCTTTCTGTTTTAGGTAGGAATGGCAGTGAGGTTTCTGAAAGGGAATGTGGAGGTGCTGGTTCTCGGGTTCATCCAGGCAAACAGATGCAGTGCTTTAATTAACCCTTGCTGTGCCTTGGCCCTCTGTGCAAAGCCCCACTGCCTCTGTGGAAGCTGTCAGGGACAAGCACCTGCCTCAGCCACAGCAGCTGCGTTTTGCCAGCCAGGGGTCCCTTAGGAAGGTACCCTCACATGTGGCCACAGCAACAGGAACTCTGTCACATCCTAAAAGCTATTGCAGGGAGATTCTCCAGGTGTTGTCTGTCAGTGGAGCCTTATCTGATGTTGGGTTTTGAATAGAATATATGCTTTGCCACAGCCTAGCACTCCAAACAACAGCCTATGGAGCAAGAGGTCTGAATTATCTCTAAAAAGAAGAGAGTCACTGTGTTGAGCTCTATAAATACTTTCAATTAATTTCATTATTTACAGGAAATGAAGTGTTGATTTATTATTCACAGTGATTATTGCATATTTCCTGCTGATGAAACAGGACTGTCAAATTATTTTGAAGACAGTGAAAACACAATACAGATATGCTTATCATGACAATAGAGGGAAAAAGGTCTCCATCCCTCTGAAAAGACTGTATTATTGCAACAATAATGAAGTAGAACCTATATGACTTTGCTTTTTTACAGTGAACACATCCCCCAAGTATTTTACAATGCAGCTTACGTCTTATGTAGGAGGAAACTTTTGCCACTAACTTGACAAAACATACAATAAAGCACATTTTCTGAATTATGCATATGTGTCAGTGGAAAGTTGGATCTGAGCCAGCAGTGCCCTGGAGCCAGGAGGGCCAAGCGTGTCCTGGGGCACCAGGGCCAGCATGGCAGCCGGGCAAGGGAGGGATTGTCCCCTCTGCTCTGGGCTGGGGCGGCCTCACCGCCAGGGCTGGGGCAGGTTTGGGTGCCACAGAATGAAAAAATCCATGAAGTTGTTAGAATGTGTCCAAAGAAGGGTAACAAAGATGGAGAAGGCCTTGAGGTGAAGCCGTGTGAGGAGCGGCTGAGGGCCCTTGGTCTGTTCAGCCTGGAGGAGACTGAGGGGAGCCCTCACTGCAGGTTCAGCTTCGTCCTGAGGGGAAGAGCAGGGTGAGTAGAGATCTCTTCACTCTTGTGACCAGTGACAGGAGTCAAAGGTTTAGTTTAGATGTCAGGAAAATGGTTTTCTCCCAAAGGGTGGTTGGGCACTGGAACTTGCCACAGGATTTCCAGGGAAGTGGTCACAGCACCGAGCCTGTCTGAGTTCCAGAAACATTTGGTTGATGCTCTCAGTTGTGTTTCTTGGGGTGTCCTGCACCTGGATTCGATGATCTTTGTGGACTGCTTACTGTTTTTGAATTCCTCAGCACTGACAGCTGCATCTTTTTCACATAAAGACTGACCACAGCTTTCTAGAATTCTCCCATAATTGTGAATGCAGATCTGGGGCACTAACCTCCAAGCTTGTTGTACAATGAACAATTTAGACAGAAACTGCAAACATTTTAAACTCAGAATACGCAAAGAAACTGTCTTTCGCTTAAAGTTTTCTTTAGGATGGTGTTTAAATCCAGTTTCTCTTGTTTCAACAGACTGGTGTTTCTCCCTGTGTCAGTGTAGACTTTGACTCTGGATAAACTGCATTTCATTAGCTATCTTGGCCTGTGCTGAGATTTGCTGGGATCATTGGAAATTAAAAAAAAAAATAAAAAAATTCACGTATTATTTGAAATGACTAGGTGATCTTACTTGCCAGATCCCCAAGACAAAGCCTGTTTTGGATAATATACAACGTGAATATATTGATGGATTTTTGGCAAATGAAATAGATTTCTAAAAACAAAAAATATTATATACTATCTACAGTCACAGTCTTGTCAGTACTATCTACTCCATCGCTCCAGTTTTCAACAACAGGGGAGCCTTTCAGAATAAGATGAGCCAGAATGACAGTCCTTACTCAGACAGAACTAAATGCAATATTCAAGAATCCTAGCCTAAAATGTGACTGAATATTCCTAATATGAATATCTGAGAGCCATAGTTTCACTGCCATGGACACCAGCATTCTCACTGTGCATCCTTTGGCTTGCATGGTTGCAAAGACCTGAAGAACCTCTTCAAAGCTGCCATTGTTATACTCACAGAAGGAAAAAAAAATCTAAAAGGGCCATAGTCCAGTCAGGTTCACTAAACAAGCCACACTGATCTGCCTGTGTTTATAAATCTGCTGGCTAAGCACTGAGAGTAAAAGCTGTTCTTTTCTCAGCAACCCATACCATGTGGTAAAAAGGAAAGCTACTTTGCCATATCTTCCTCATGGCTGCCATCCTGTGGTTTGCAGTGAAAATTGTTGAAGGTGCTCAAACCCTGCTGAGTCTCCAATTGAACTCCTCCAAAAAGGGCTGAGCTCACAAGGGGGAAACTTACAGTGCACCAACTGCACATGAACCTCACTGGTGCCTCCCAGTGTGGATTGTCCAGATGATCCCTGTGATCCTAAAGAAAAGCTGAAAAATACAAACAGGGAAAGAAAAAAAACCCAGCCTTCCAAAACCCCCAAGCTCTTGCTGTCTTAAGCATCCCAAAGTGTCTTTCAGCACAGGGAGAGTGACAGAGGATGTGGAGGCTGGAAGTGGAATCTGGGCTTTTTTAACTATGCCTTATGTTTCATCACCTTTGAAAGTCATTTTCCAGAAATGCAATGTGATTTCAGAGAACTTTTTTCAAGCACAAGAAAATATATTAATTTTCAGTCTTAGTGTTTTCTCAGAAATTCACTCTTCTGAGCACTCTGAAAGAGTTTGGGACATCAGACTCGTTTAAGGAGAACACAAGCTATATACCAGAGCAATAAAAGCTACATCAATACTTTGGAAGAAAGCTAATGTATCAAACATTGAGTCTCTTTAACATATATAAATTATATTCAATGAAAACTATAGGTAAAAAGCTTTCAGCCTAATCAGCATAGCTGTGCCAATACGCAAATGACATGAATCAACTTAAACTGCAAAGCTTTCTCAATGAGAATTACCCAAAATATACTTGTATAACCATTGCCATCTCTGTTTTGTTAAATGTTCCCAGGAAGTTGCTGAAGCCAGGAAACTAAGCAGAAAAGCAATACTTTCTTTGTATCTCATGATTTACAATGTCTGTTTTAAAAGCAGACCTTTCGATTTGATGTACAAATAGTAAATGCACTCTGGGGAGAGTTTCCAATGGATTTCTCAAGCTTATCCATCTACTTGAAAAATTTAAAGGCAAATCACTTGACAAATATTTCCTCTCAAATACTACAAGGAAAACATTTAAAACAGGCATTACATCTTTTAACAGTCCAGGAACAAATTCAAGCATTCAGTCAATCCTTAAAATAGCTATCCCATAAATAGCTTAACCTTAAATAGCTCAAAAAAAAAAAAAAAAGAACCCAAACCATTCAAAACTAAGTTAAATAAATCAAAATTCTTGCTTGAATGCTCAAGATGCCATGAAATTAGTAACTGTCAGTACCAAGCAATGGCATGTACTCAAATAATAGAAAGGCAAGGTAACCTGAAAAATCAGTGCATGGATTAGGAGATGCAGAGAGAACTCTTCCAAGAAATGTCATGTGTTTTAGCACAGCTGAAGAAATAATTCTTAAAATACATTCAAAAACTTGAAAGGACCAAATTGTCATAGTATGACAAACAAGACAAAGCAACTGATTAGAGTTGTGGGCATGGAAAGACTTGAAAATTATATTAGAATTCAGCAAATACAGCTGTTTACAGTGGTGCTATTTTCAGCTAACATTCTACTGGTAAGGTGTATGTAGTGTGATTAAAAAAAAACAGCAAAATAAAGAAATCCGGAAAACTGGTGGTGTTTCAAGAAAAATTGTATAGCAGAAAGCATGCTTCACTGGGCTGACTAACTCCTCTTTTCTTCTGCCAATAATCTTCATGCCAGTGAATAATAAAGGATGGCGTGTAAAAGTGTGACTGCCAGCAGCTAGTCACTCTAGGGTTTTCAGTTTAAAAAATTAGAAGAAAAAGAAGCATTAGACTATATGGTTATTGTTACATGGCAATTGTGAAGCAGCGTTCATCTTTCAAATGAAGAATGAAATATCAAGAACAATGTATAAACATTTCAAGTCAAGAAAGGAATTTGTAAGAAAAAAATTCTCATAAAAAACCCCCATGTTTAATATTTACCTTTTTCCTCTTTATTGACTTTCTTCTCTGTTTATTAACATAAAATTGAGTGTTTTTAAAATTTATTCCAAAGCATCTTTCAGGTCTCCAGATATTTATCCATTGCTTGAAAATAAGTATGGAAGTTCTCCAATAACCTTACTAGTAAGTATTTTGTTAGTTAATTATACCAAGATAAAACCAATTAGGATGATGTATTTTATAAATATTAATGACATCCAGAGACCACATTATCCCAAAATTGCATAGAAACAGAAATTATATAGTCATCATTATATCTGAGAGAAAACATTACCCATTACTTTTGTGAAAACCAAGAGAGGAAGAATTAATTCAATAAAATTGAGATGAAATTGCTGTGCCAGGCACTCAAAGGCTTGATTTACTTTCTTTTGTTTTTCAGTAATATATTATACCCTCTGGATTTAGAAGTTAGGCATTAAAATTAGTTTTTTCTACTAATATTACTATGAAAATAGATAGAATTGTGTAAAATTATTTTAGACATTATGCCTAAGATATAAACATGGTTTCCCTGTGTATTCAGTTGTGTTCCTATGTTAAGAAAACTGGTATCTGAAATACTCTATATTTTTCATGTTATATGCTATAAGCTTTGCGGAAAAGGAGGAAAAAATGAAAGTTTACTTATCAATGTAGAAAGGATGAATGAATAAAACCTTCTTTTGAACTCATTTGTACAATTTGAATTAAAATAATTCTAAGAACACGATAGTCAGACACTCAAAGGTGTTTAAAAATAGCTGTCTATAGGGCTTTTCAAGAGAGCTTAAGAAAGTTGGGAACTTAACTCCCACCTTAGAGTTTCCTAATGCCTTTGGCAGCGCTCATTTGCTGAGGAGAGCCAACACAGGCTTCCTAAGCACATCAATAGATTGGAGCACCTCCCATATGAGGAGGAGCTGGGAGAGCTGAGACTGCTCAGCCTGGAGAAGGCTCAGGAGACTCTTGATGTGCATAAACACCTGCAGGGAGGGTGGAAAGAGGAGGGGGCCAGGCTCCAAAGGTGCCCAAACTTGAACAGAGGAGAATCCCTCTGAACAACAGGAACCAATCTTCCAGTGGGAGGATGACTGAGCCCTGGCACAAGCTGCACAGAGAATTTGTGAGGTCTCCCTACTTGGAGATGTTAAAAATTTATCTTAGACAATCAGCCCAAGAAGGGGTTTGGATTAGGTGGCCACCAGATGTCCCTTCCAACTGCAACCTGTCTGGTTCTGTTTGCACAGTTCAGAAAGGTGAAAAAGGAGCTTAAGGAAAAGTATAGCAGGCACAATAAACTTGATACAAAAACATTATTTTTACATTTATAAATACTTAATTATCCACAGCACTATGCTGTCATGCATTTCAGAGGGAACAAATACACAAGATCACAAATGTAGTGTATCTTTCTCTGCTTATGAAGATGCATCATCATTCCTTGAATATATTCAACATCCAGATAATGTATATAAGGAAAAATACAGCAATAAGAGAAAATTAATGGTCAGATGAGTGAAATACAATAATTTCTAAAGTAAGGTGAGATGCTGTGCTACTTTCTAACACCACAAGACTAAAAGCAGTGACTAAGAGAAGACTATAAATTAAATGTCTCCTGGAGGCAATGACAGGTTTTTTTTAATTTCTCCAGATGTCTGTGCAGGTGATAATCAAAGCACCAGTACTAAAACAGAAAGGTTATGTTGTGTCCCTTTCAAGGTCAAATAGCTTACTAATATAATTCTTGTAGCACCACAATTTTTGGCTGTGGCCAAAAGATGCTCAGGGCAGATTACAAGAACAGGGTAAGCATGGCATAAAACTTCCTCAATGTATATAGGCTTTGACTGCAGAACACTGACCTTTAGAAGGAAAATTTTTATTATTAAATCTTTTGATTAAAATATTAAGAACAACCTTACATGAGTTTTTCCTACTTCACTTGTCTAAATTCTGAAATAATATATAGAAAAAAAAATATGAAGTGTAATATCTTGTGGCAGAAGGTTTCATTATTTAATTATATATTTTTGTTAAAAAGGGTTGGCTTTTTTTTTAATTCACTCTGGGGTTTTGTTCCTGTTCTTTGCCTGCTACTTAAACAGCTACTTAACATTAAGCACACACATAATCCTTTCATGAGAATGTAAATTAATTATATGCTTGAATATAAAGCTAAATTATGGTTTGCTTGTATAAAAATATTTTTACTCTGTGGATTAACAAAAAGTAACAGTAGTTATAGGCAACTAGAAATTCTTGAAAATGGAAAACTGCCTAGTTTTAATCTTGCTCAAATTGTTCTGTGAGAGATTAGATCACACTCCTGCTTTGCAGCTTATCTTTTTGTATTGCTGAGCTGTACAATCATTAATTGTGCAATCATTTGGAACCAATTACTTTCAGAAATTTAAGTTGAAAGATGTTGAACTGAAATGTGGAATCAATAGGGAGGATGTGCTGATTTTCAGAAGTTTCACTTACTTATATGTGTAACATAATTTCTCATCACACAGAACTGAACACTGCTGGGTTATTTAGTGATCTACAGAAGTGGTGCCCCTGCTTCTCTCATGTACCATTCTGGGTGAACTGAAAAAAGGAGAACAAAGAGCTGCTTGCAACCCAGGATTTCCTCTGGTAGACTTGTTCCTGAGTGCAGCTCAGATCTAAGGGAGAGATCAGAAAGAGACACCATCATCAGTGCCCCATCATCAGTACCCCATTAACTTCAAGTCCCTTGGATCCGGGAGCAGCCTCACAAGCTGAAGGCAAAGAGTAACCCCCCCTGTCCTCAGATCACAGGAACACAGCACAATGGGCTGGAAAGGTGCACTAGGGTCTTCATGGATACTCACACTTTTCTCCAGAAACAAACTCTATGTTTGAACTGCTTTTTCATATTCTTTTCCTGAGAACCATGATAGGGCTTAATATTTTAAATATTTTATATTTACATTAGTTTGCATTTCAATTCCTTACTTCAAACTCAACTACTCAATTGCTGTCATTGGCCATTGAAAAAGGCACACAATAATACTCAGAAAACAAGGCAAAATCCTAGTCAATGCATATACTTTTTTGTTCATAATATTTTGTAATCTTGAACTTGAGCCATAGAAATATTTTGCACCACTTGCTACTTACTGCTAAGCTCATTTTGGTCCCCTGCTGTTGCAGTAATGCATTGATAAAGATGTGCATTTCTGAAGGAGTTTTATTTTTGTCTCCCTACCATTCACCTGTAGGGATAAACATCTGAGTATCAGTTAATAGGTAGTCTTTCATTTGCATCATTTTTAAATGATGTTTGGGATTTAATTGTTTCTCACTGATGCTTTTTTTTTCTGAAAGAATAGAAGAAAAAAGGAAAAATCATGATAGAGAACAGAGAGAATTAAATACAAAATTTATAATAATAATCTGAGTAGGCACCAGAGACCATTGATGCATGGTGCACAGGTATAGATGACTAAGGTGGAACTTGGAAAAAGAATCTCAAATAGAAGCTTAACCAGATGCAAACCACAGAGAAAGAGCAGGGTTTAAGAGGAGAGCATACAGGTAGATTAAGTGAGAAAAGAGAAAGCAAAAGCTACTGTGATCTGATGACAATACAAAGGACTAATAAGGAGCTGTTGTGATTTTAATTCATGCACAATATACTGACCAAAACAAATCTTCAGCTAATCAAGAAAGTTAGTTGCACCTTTTAATCAACTTGCTGAGCATTTGATGAATTCATGGTCCATATTTTAAAAAGTTATTGATGAAAAGCTGAGAGAGATAAGTATGTGGGGCTTTGGGGGATTTGTTTGTTTGTTTTTTAATTGAGTCGTTATGTATCACTTCACCCTTTGTGCACAGGACAAAATGTTTGGAACCAGTGGCAGACAAAGCTCACCTATGCTAGAGAAGTCTATTGTATGACTCAAGTGGTAGTAATTAAATTAATAGGAAATTCAAACTGGTAGAATAGTATGATTGATCTAATAAAATTTCCATTAATTCACTATATTATAGTTAATGAAAAATTCAGGTTTTGCTCCAATCAGGATGAGAAAAATTTAGTCTCTGTTTTAGTAAATATTTATTTATGCAGATTCCATTCCTTGCACCTGCATTATTACTCTCAGAAGACTTAGAAAGATAGAAACTGCTATTTTTCCTCTTTAGCTGTACTCTAAACTACTATTTATCCAGTTTTCTGCTTTCTACAGCCCTGTGCTTGACCATGTATGACATTTTCATATCACAAATCAACGATATACTGACAGATAGAGGTTGGATACACTCGAAATAGCACAACTAAAAACAAGGTCTGCTTCTTTGTCCAACTGATAATGTATTGAAGAGTAACACTTCAGATTTAGCTACTGTCCTGACTTCCACACAGATGCTACTACTGTGCTATGTAAAACAGGAGCTAGAACATTAATAAGGCATCTTAACTTTCAATAACTGTTTCTCTTCACTACTGTTTTAAAGATAAAAACTAGGTGTTTTGCCTTCTTACATTGGTCGTTGTACATTTGTTTTGGTTTTGTTTGTTTGTTTGTTTGTGTTTGTTTTTGGTTTTGGGTGTGGGTTTTTTTGTCTGATTGAACTCATTTTAGGGAGTTTTGTTATTGCACTAAGAGCTGAGGCATGGAGGATTTTTACTGAAGCAGTCTTTAGTGATTCGGTTCTTATTTCTCATGATGAGGCTGTGACTGCTCTTGGGAGGACCTGGCTTTCCAGGAAGGAAGAGAACATTACAGTGGGAAGAGGGATCTATGCCACAGGCAATGTTGCTCACTCATACTACAATTGTAACTCTGAAAGCCGAAATAACTGCTCATATCTCTCCTTTTGTTGTTACGCATTGCAGCAAATCACTTGTTTTTCTTGTCCTGAGGCTCCAACTGCTTTCATGGTTATTTCATTGCTCTGTTTCTACCTTGCTGCACGTTTTCTGCAAATGGGTACTTTTCTTGACTGTACACTCAGTGCATAATGGCCCTTGGCATTTCCACTTTAGTGCCACTGCATTTAATGGGAAAATGCTTCAAGCAGCTGCAACTTGGCTACTGTATTTTCTTAGGGCCAAATGGTTTCCTGGTGCACAAAAACTGTGAAAAAGAAAAAATGCACCTAGGATCTCTGTGGATTGCCTTGTCAATTAAAAGGTACATTCATATGCTGTCACTCAAGGAAAAGCATTTCTGTGTCCTGAAAATTGTGTTTTGCATATGTAATTACTGCAACCACTTATCAAGGACAGTCTACTGGGTTCAGCATTATCTTTTGAACAACATTCCAGGATGCATTCTGACTTGAGACACTTATCCCAAACTTAGTTCTGTTTTGTTCCAGGAGGTTCTGGCCTGTTATAATCTCAGTGAAACAGAAACTCAGAAAACCCAATTTATTAGAGTTTGCACCACAAGGACATAACATTATGGCTAATCTTAAATCTCTATGAAACTCCAGGTGGTTTTGTTTCTTATGGATCTCTAGTCCATGTACAGCACACTGGGCAGACCCCATCCATTGAAAATTTTTCCATTTCTGTCACTGGAATTTGTTCTCACAAGATAATGCATTTACAGCACAGTGAAGTACGGTACAAGCACAGCACAGCCTTGGCCACACTCATGTCAACTTTCATGTGGATCACTGACTCCCTGGTGTACTGTGGTCTCCTAGTCAGGATCATTATGATGACTTTGTTACAGAAGCATACATTTATGCTACAACCTATATGTATTTTTATATAATTTTTATAAATAAATAGGATATATGTATAAACGGAAGTTGAGCTGCCATGTGATAGATGGCGTGAATGTTGTCAGCCTGGGTTTTGAGATAATTTGTCAATGAAGCAGGGGAGAAACAATCTTATTTCCAAATTGTTCTCTAAGTGTCAGCCTGGGTCCCTTAAAGAATGGAGGAGCTAAGTATCAGAATGTGATACTGAGGAGTCATCAAGAAAGGACTACAAGGAGCATGAATTGGTTTGTGCTTCATGGGCTGAAACCCATGAGAGAGTGGGTTTCTCTGTTAACAGAGAAAACATAAGCTGGCTTGAAAATGGTGGTGAAAACAAAAAATCCACCCATGTTCTCTCCATAAACTTGTATTCTTAAAACACCATAAGTATGACAGTACCTTGAGGATGATAATGTACTTAGTTCCTGGTGCTTTGTGGAGCTCTATTTAAATGAAAAACTGTTGCTTGGAATACAACCAGTCACAGAGTACCGTACGGGGAGCAACCAAGGGCTTAAACCTGACCAGACTTCTGGACCAAGAAGGTAAACTGTGCTCTTCAGTGCAGGTTAGGAGTTCAACAGCTCTCACTGTTCGTCACAGAATACACAGGTCATGCAGTCTCATAGTAAGAGATGGACTCAAGAAACAGCAATGAAATTAGCATTGTAACCTCAAGCAGATTACACAGTCCATTTTGACATTTCCACTCATCATAAAAAAATTTCAATACAGTTGCACATTTCCCATCATGACATCTCTAACAATAAAGTTGCTTATATCTGATAAAAATAAAGGCCCAAAAATGGTGCCATAATTTTGAATGTTTAATAAATTTCAATAATATCTAGTTATGCAGACAGACCCCAATTCTTCATTTTATAAAAAAGTCTTTCTTTGGGATATCTACCAACTTGTGGTGGGTTACCTAAGCCAGCCACCAGATGCCCAGTAGTCTCTCCAGCAGTCCTTCTCCATCCACAAGGAGCACAAAACACAACAAAAATCTTACATGACAAGACAAATATGGGAAGATTATGTACATAAGCAAGACAGACTTGACTTGGGGAAAATAATTCAATTTATTGCTAATAAATAACTGAGTAGTATAGTGAGAAATAATAACAAAACAAAAGAAAACCCCTAACCTTCCCCCTACTATTCTCTTCCTCCTAGAGTGAATTCACTCCTGCCTCTTCTACGTCCTCTTCCCCAGGCAGCAGAGGTAGTCAGAAAATTGGGATTGCACTCCGTTAATATCACTTTGCTTCTGCCACTCGTTTTTCTTCATGCTGCTCCCCTCCTCCAGCAAGAGGTCCCACCCACAGGATATGGTTCTTCACAAACTGCTCCAATATAGGTCATCCACGCAGGCTTTTCTTCAAGAAATGCTACATCATGAGTCCTTTCCACGTGGTTCTGTCCTTTAGGTACAGGGGTAACAGGTCCTGCCAGAAAGTATTGTCCAATTCCTCTCCATAGGCTTCAGGTCCTGTCAGGACCCTGCTCTGGTGTTGGCTTTCCATGGGCTCCAGGTACCTCCAGGGCACATCCACTGCCTGCAGCTGCATATCTGCTGCACCATCTGCAGGGGACAACCAGCAACCCCACAGTTTTCTCCATGGACTTTGGGAAAATCTTTACTTCAGTGCCTGCAGCACCCCCACCCTATACTTCTCCACCAGTCTTTGTGTCTGTGGGGCTGTTTTGTTCATATTCCTCTCTCCCAGCTGCTCTTTTTTACTCTTTCTTGAATAGGAATTTGCAGGGGTACTGCCACTATCACTGTTTTACTCAGCATTAGCATTGATGGGTCCATCTTGAACCTGGCTGAAACTTGGTCTGTATGAGTTCTCAAAGAAGTCACCCCTGCCCTCCTGCTTGCAAAACCTTGCCCCATAAACACAGTACACAGTTCTTTAGAACATTTCTAATGAAAACAGATAGGGCTGTCTAACATAGCTATCTAACATATCTATCCATCCATCCATCCATCCATCCATCCATCCATCTATCCATCCATGTTTCTTTCAGTCTTACATAGTTGCATGTTTATTTGAAACATATTACCACATAAAAAGAATTTCATCCAAATCTGAGTAAAAAATATATAAAATTCAAAAAGACAATACAGAAGGACCAGATGTTTGAAATATCAAGGCAAAGAATATAAACAACAGTCTATTTGCATGTTTGAAGACTCTGGTCATGACATCCAAAATTATTCTGAGCTCTCAGTTGTCTAAGTTAAAATAAGGATTGCAAATTGCTGAACTATACAAAATGACTGAAAATTCTGCCCTTTAATCCTGATTTCCTTCATCTGCTTTATATTCTGCATAATTAGCACTCTGATGATGAATTCAGGGTAGGGACTCACTAATTTAAGCTGTTTCATAACTTAAATAATTATGAACTTTTTTACCAAATCTAGAATATTCCTTGTAGAAAAGTGAAGACAAGTATAAAATAAAAGGAGATTAAGTTGGCCCCAAAATCAGGAATGAGAATAGGTGGATGCTGTGAGACAAATCTCTACAATACATATGCAGAAATAAGAAAACTGGGGAGAGCAAGGGAAACAAAAAACCTGGAGAATTATTTATTACCTGCATATACATCAGACTACATCATTGATGGAGTTTGTTTCCTTTCCTGTACTTTGCAAGAGCTTCTTATATAATTGCTAGATGCTTGCTGATCTTTGCAAGGGGTGTAAGCCAATGGTTTGGGACTGAAAAGAAATTTACAATGATGTTCTGCTTTCCTCCTGATGGAGCTGTATTTTCACTGCTCTGCATTTGCCCTCCAGTATTTTTGAAACAAGGAAGAAGGACCTCATTTAACATTATCTGTCAGGCAGAGCATGCAATGGCAGGATTTTATGAGGACTCTAGGATGCATGGTTAAAGTTCAGAAATGATAAGTAGCAAAATGATTGCCTCTATTAGAAAAAGAGAAAACGGCATCTTCTTTGTCATGCTAAGTAACTCTGTGTTTGTATGTTTGATGTGATAGCCCTTGCATGCTAAAATTTGAGGAGTGTACAAGAAAAAATAAGAAGCTTCAAAATTTTATTGAAGAATTAAGTTTTCTGACTTGTTGATGAGAAATGGTGTGTTACAGACCTATTCTATTTTAATAGCATTGGACCAGGCTACTCTATAAGGACCATTACCCATTTTGGATGTTAAGTCATTAAACCCTGTGTCCGAACATGATCTTCTCTTTCTCCTTAAATACACTTACAGAAAATTAAGATTACTGAATTACAATGTCTTGATATTATTATGAATTCAAATATACAATTATTTTATTTAAAATAAAAAACTAGAAGGGTCTACAATAATTTTGGATTTTTTTTTTTAATTTCTCTGGAATTTCCAGCAAATTAAATGAGCCATAAAGTCCTCTGAAGTTCCTTTCTTGACTGAAAAAGAGATTGAATATTGCACAGCTATTGCAAATTATATGTTATATATAAGCAGTAACTCAACCAGTTATTGGTTCTGGTGGTAAGGGAAATCTGCTAAATCCTATTTGGGATACCCAAAAGATTCAAACAAAGGAGGCATGTTTTGGATTGCCATATTAGACATTATCTATTTATGTACATTTCCATAAAAAGATAACACCTAAATTTATAGTGAAGGAGATGTAAACCTGGAGCAGTTTCACTTAAGAAAAGCTGGTATGATATTCTGAGACCACACCACTCTGCATGCAATTACAGTTGGTATTTTCAAGAAGCAAGCCTGTAAGAAGACACACGTGTGCCCTTCATCTTCTCACCCATCAAGCTTATTCATACATCACTGGCTTCCCTTCATTCAAAAAAATCTTTCTTGTTGGCAGAAACCAAGTGACAGGCAGCAAAGCTGTAGTGTCCTCATGTCCACTTGACGTGTCCTTAGAGAGATCCCCTGGTGAACTCTCCTTTCCACCGTTGCTTATCCCTGTCAACACAGCTTTAAAAGTATAAACTCCATATTTCAAACAACATCTAAATGGACAGCTATTTAGTGAGTGTAATATGTCAAACTATCACAGCAGGGTTTTCTATTAACAGGTTACCTGATTTTAAAAGAATGTAATTCTATTTGTTTAAAAACATTTTCCACAATTAGTGTCCATTTCTTCTAAGACAGACATTGCCTTAAGACATTGCTATAGACAAGATTTTCTCACTTGTTAACAAAATTAATATTTGTCCCCTATGTCACTTCAGCAGGGTTTATTAAAAAAAACACTGAGCTGGTAAAACTAAATAAGAAACTGTGGAAAGCAAGTTATTTGTATCTATAGTTTTGTTCCCATATGTATAGGTTTATTCTGTAACTTGTTAATAGAAATAAAATATTCAAAAATCTAGGAAAAGAAATAAAAACAAAACCAAAAACTATACAAAATCTCTTACACAAATGGATCAAAATAAGGCCATGGAAAGACTTCCATCTTCTGACTTGTTATCTACATTCCTAAAAGCAGCAGAAATATTGAATTAGAGTAGAGTAAATTAGACTAGATTAGAAAGCAGAGGGAGGAGGTAAAGAGGAAAACTTATAGGGAATGGTCCCAGAACTCTTGGGAAGAAGTCATTGTTACATTAAGTGAATGACAATTCAGTGACAAAACTGACACCAACATGACAACAACCTTGTAAGAGACCAAGATTTTCAATCTATTCACACAAATACTTACACATTGAAATACACAGATATAAAAAAGGGAAAGTGTGGGAAGCAAAGATCCCCCCTAGCTCTCCAATCACAGTTTTGTCAAATTTATAGAGGTAACACTGCAGATTTGTGGGTTTTAAATTATGTTGCATAAAAGTTTGCACTGCCGTCTAGAGAAGGTCCTAGAATTATGCCAAAGGCATTTGGGTGGCATTTAGAAATAATTGCAATCTCACCAGAATTTACAGAATGCTTTAGCTTCATTTTGGGAAACATTCAACCCCACACGTTTTATTTTCACCAAATCCAAGATGTTCTTGGGAAAAACATGAGATCCCTACAAGATCATCCTCTCAAAACGAAAGCAAAAGAAAACAAAACAACAAAACAAAAACCCAAACAAACAAAACCCCAAGAAAACAACCAAACAAAACAAACACCTCTACCTACCAAAACAAAACCAAAAACCAACTGTTGTGTTTCTGCTACAAAACAATGTAAGTCATTGTGTTTGTGTACAAAGTACAGTGCACAATTTCAAAGTCCTCTGTGGAGGTGATATGGAATATGAAAATCACACATAGCTGTGCATGAGGAGGTTATTCTAAGGTAAGTGTTGGTCTCTTCTCCCAAATAACAAAAGACAGGACCAGAGAAAATGGCCCTAGGGTGTGCCAGGGAGGCTTATATTGGATATTGGGAAAAATTTCTTCACAGAAAGATTTGTAAAGCATTGCAACAGATTTCCCAGGGAAACTGAGGAGTCACCATCACTGCAAGCACCCAAAAAGTGCAGATAAGACACTTGAGAAAGGATTTGACAGCAAATATGATGGTGGTGCTAGGCTGACTGATGGTCTTAAAGGTCTTTTCCAACCTTAATGATTCTTTGATCCTACGATATATGTCCACACTTATATTAGTCTTTCTAGTTTCACTTATACTCAGTGTCAAATAATAAACTGCTCAAGAGTGTGAATATTAAGGTTCACAGCATCTTAAGGCAGATATTTAAAATTAGCCAGCTTGGTAGGAATCTGTATGTTGCATTTTTTTCTCTTTGTTGATGTTAAAGGGACCATAAAATGACCAGTTCATATATGCCTAAAACTACATACTGTGAATCTGTTTATACATATGTGTTCATATAAAAAGTACTTATAATGTCCTCTGAACAGTTTCAAGAAGCAAAAACAGCTGCCAGAGATTAATTTTAAATAGATGCTCTCTCCTCACTACATTTCAAATAACCATGGTCCATTCACCAACTGCAAGGTTGAAGAAAGGTAGGAAGAGCTTAGACCTTTTAGAGAATCCATCTAAAATTATAATCCTCAGAAAAGAGACTCTGCTTTACAGCTGACCTGCTTCACAGATATGACTCAGACTCCAGTATGTAAAATTCACAATTTCAATGTTACCAAGAATTTCTTTGATGCATCAATAGCTATCAGTAACCATCCAGATACAAGAACTGAATGTATTTATTAGTATACAGTTTACTCTACACCATTTCTGAGATCAAGGGATATGATAAAAGATTTGTATGTCTGACTCACCTTGCATGATGCATGCTCTTCTGCAGATGTAATAAATACAAGTTGCTCCCTAGATATATTGGCTATTCTGTGCATACACAGGGAGCTGGGCCTAGTTTGCCCCTAAAATCAGATGAAATGTGTCTTTAAGCTATATGTGCTACCCTATCTTGCAGTTGTTACACTAACCTAACCCAATGAGACACAAGCACCTAATCTTTTGCTACCAGAGAGCTGGAATAGAGGTTTGTTGTTTGTTAGGTAAAGTGTCTTCTCTTTAAGATACTCCTAACACTCTTGACAAAAATAAATAGTAATTTATATATTAAAAGAAAAATCTCACTTTTCAGTCAGGTCTCAAAACCTTTCCACCTTTTTTGTAATTAAACAATTTGTTAAAAAAAAAAAAAGACTCATTTCTTACAGATCACAATGATAACAACAGTATTTATTTGTCTTTAATGGTTAATTTTTTTCAGAAATAGGTATTTCCTAGTCTTGTACTTTTTCAGAAATATTAAACAATGTTGCTAAAAAAAGAATTGCAGAAAGGTGTAATAACTTGTGGGTACTTAAACTACACATTTGACATTTTTACCATCTGAAAAACTGAAAAACTTGTGTAAATTATTTGCCAACAAGAGTAGAATTAATGAGATATAAGCATCAAATTATGCTTGACCTGTAGTTGTGGTGCAGGTGAATTTCACAGCAGTGTTCTGCCCCTATGCACACCCAGGGCAGCCAAGTGCTCAATTCCCTGGGCAGACCAGGAACACCCCAGCTGTCCCCAGCTGAGAGACAATTTGCTGACCAGAAACAATAGATTGACTTTAGTCAAGGTAGCTGATCTAGCTCCTCTCTTTCTCCACAAAAAGTTATTGGACTAATTCATACTGGATCTCTCTAGGCGGTGAATTTCAACCAGTTTTAGAAATTCCCTCAGGAATCTCCTGCTGGATTTAGTCCCCTTTGTATTTTTCAGGCGATTTTCATGGCAGAGAGGACCAAACTGTGGGTATGTAAGGTGCAGTCAGGCAAGCAGGAACTTCTCCTACAGATGCAGAAATGGACAGGCAGGACATTCCTGCCAGGGATTTGCAAGAACAGGGATGCTCCAAGGTGGGGGATGAGGCAGGGGCACAGCCTGGCTGGCCACAGCGCAGTCCCAGGGCATCAACAGGGCTGGCAGAAACAGGGGCTGATAACACCATCTGCCAACAGCCAAGACAAGCAATTATCAATGAGATTCAGAGCCCAGCCAGGGAATCTTTTCAAAACCACAAAGAGATGGGACCAGACATCTGTTACAGCTTTTACTTCAAGTTAAATTCTTGATTTATGAAAGAAGGGAGGCTTCTAAAGCCAAATAACGTGACCATTGGGTGTGGGAGTGGTCTTTCTGTCTGGTACGGGAGGAGGGAGAACACAATGGGGAAGGTGATTTTCTGAGGATGAAGTTGGTTCCTTGCAAGAGGGCTATGCTGGCCCCTGGGGTTTCCCTAAATGCAGGAAGCTCAACTGCACAGTTCATGGCCAATGTTGTAATGCAGAGACAGTTGCAGAGACAGAGATCTTGAAATTTGTCTGAGGTTGCCTGAACAGTTTCTGGTTTTGTTGTGTTTTGTGAGGAATGTATTTTAGACTATGTTCTATGTAAAATATCACAAGACAAAAATGGAGGTAGTGGCAGAAAGGGCTTAAATCCTGTGTCTTGTATTTTGCCTTCTATCTTCCAAAATATATTCTAAGCCCATCTGTATCTTTTTGTCCTGAGTGAATAAGGAATGGAAACACATCTATCTCACAAAGAAAAGCAAGATAAAAATTTGCAATGAGTGGGTGAGACTCCTAGGTAGCTGCTTGTCGACAACTTCAGTCCTATTATCTAGAATGACCAGAAACTTGCTAATTTCCACCCAACCCAAAAAGATATACTTAGTAAATTCAAGGCTTCAGCAGAAAATAACTATGGGCATCTGACTGGGAAACTATCTCACTAGGATTCAGGAAAAAAAAAGCTACATTTAATTTCATAATCACAGTCTGCTTACTATCATTAATGATGTTTTGCTTATATCCCCAAACAAATCATGATTAATAGCAAAAGGCTGCAGGACATAAAATGTAATTTATTAATTATCAGACTTCTGTTAATTAAGAGCTATATTTATATTGCACCATCATTAGTATAACATTGTTTTTGGTATCTCTGACATGAGGAAGAGCAAGACTGAAATCTGAGACTCATATCTCATCCATATGACAGCTGCATAAATTACTACTTAAAGCATCAATAGTCTTCCAATACATCTCTATGGCAAGTACGCAAATATAATAGGAATGATGTCATGTACTGACCAATGTCTTATTTTTAAAATCAAAACATTTCTATATACCAGTCATTATGAACATGTGGCATCACATGTTATAGCAGAGATAAAAATAGAGCAGAGGCATGCATCCTAATTGTTGTCTTGAATCCAGTAGGGATTGGATGCCATCCCTGGATGTGAGAAGCATGCAGCTTCTTTCCAAAAAAAATTCCTAGTGATACAAATCCATTAAAAGAATGATGAGAAACCAGAATTGAAGCATGGATTAAAACAATGTGGTATTACAGAAAAAGAAACTCAGTATTTTATTTTACTGAAACAATGTAAGTAAGGATATTTTACATAATCTCATGTATCCATACCCACATTACAGTATCAAAACCTCTGCAGAGCGGTCCAGTAAATTTCTGCTCTTGGTAACTGTCTTTAACAGGTAATCCCATTTTCCTTGAAATCCATGTTAGGAGTGTGGAAGGTGCATTTATAATCTGAGCCTTAGCTATCAGCAGAAAAACATGGATCAAAAGCTCTGAAAAAAAATCAGTGAGAGAAGGTTCCTCTGGAACTGGCATCCAAAATGTAAGCAAATATGTGGTTATATAATAATGTGTGGTTATTATATTCATGGGTAAGATTTTATGCTGTTCTTATTTGAATACATGAAAAACTAGACTCAAAAAAGGGTTTTTCACCACAGGCTTAAGGGAAAATGGCAGAAGAACTTTAAAATTAATTTTGGATATAGTTATTTTATACCTAAATCTCTGACCTAGTAGTTCTGGGAAGATGGGAGCTAACAAACAATGACAGGGGACTAAAAGAGGTTTTTTTTCATGTGCATCATTTTCATCCTTCTAGGTTCTTTTCTCTAATCAGTTTTTGAGTGAGATGAACAAAAGATATCCAATGACCTGAGAATTTCCTGACCTCCTCTTTTTAGTGACACGATTTTACATGAAAACAATTCCTAAATCATGTCAGTCATGTGCAAGTACAACTGCAGTGAGATCAAACTGGTTTTCAGGAATATGTGCTTACCTACAACTTCCAGCCATGTTTCTACCACTTCTCAGGGACTAACACAAAAGGCAGAAAAGGAAATTACCTGATTTTGGGGCAACAGCTTTGCTTTCACCAGTGATGCCCAAGAGCTGTTGAACAGAAAGGTAGAGACGCAGGAGGATGCTGCTGGGTAAAGGACACATTTCCTTCAGGCTCTTCTGCTCTGAAGTAGGAAAACACTTTAGCTGCTGTGACAGCTGAAAAAGAGGGAGATCATTTGTCTCCTGGGTGGTGGCTCAGCACTGTCACACACCAGGGAGGGAGGGCAGAGCTGCTGCAGTGCCAGAGCAGCCCTGGGACCGGGCAGGTCGGAGCTTCCTGCTGCAGGCATTCCCTGTGGGTCCATTTGGTGTCAAGGGACGTGTCCAGGGCCACACGGCTTCTCTGCTGACTCCAGCCGTGGCAAAGGGCTTTGGAAACCTCACACAGACGGGTCGGGGTTGGAGCACGTTTCGCTTTTGTTTCTCCCGTGGAGCACTAGACCTCAGGCTTCATCCAGCGCTCATCCCTTCTGGTTCTGCCGCCAGAGGGCACGAGGAGCCAAACTTTGGTGGCTTCACAGCGGAACTCTTCCTGCAGGAGGAGCAGAGAGGCCAAATGAGCTTTGTCATCTCTGTAGTCCCTAACCAGGCTGCTGGTTGGGAAGGAGGAAACTGGAGGTTTCCTTCAGAAGGGAGGAATTCCAAGAACATACCCTTGTGTGTACCTTTATGTCTGAGTCTTTGTGTTTGCACATTTCACCTGCTGTATCCCAGCCGATATGTACAGGAAACAGATATGGCTTTGTCCCCCAGCTCTGGGAATGGGTTCCTTTAGAAAGAAAAGGTCACTTTATGCACCTGTCAGTGATCTTTTGTCTGCTGCCTGGTGGAAGCATGCCAAAGGGAATGTGGCCCTAGAGTGTAATGTTAGCTTTCTCTTCCATGTGGTGCATGGCTACTGCCTTTATCATGACACAGATGATATCCACAGCTTGGATATTCAGAAATTCTACAGCACATTGGGGACCATCAGTTTGGTGACTACTTAGCTGAACTGTCAAGTAAGTTTCAATCTGATGAATGTATCACCCCATTAATTTTTTCAAGATCTAAAACATGCAGCTTCTCACAGCCAGGGGAATCACTTCCTTAAATTTAAGGGTATTATTCTATATGTATCTAACAGAACATTAAATTCTGAGGTGTGGAGGAGCTTCATGTTGGTGTCTGTGATAAATATATGTGGTGCCATCTTAAAAAATATTTTCACAGAAGAGGAGCTGACAGGAACCATGCCCCTTCTGAAGATGCAGAGGGTGGCCTGTAGGAAATAGGTAATAACTGAAAATTCTAATAGCAGCCCTTACTGTTTTTCTGGTCTATTACTGATGGCCCAGAAGTTCTAACAACACTCTTTTATCACTATTCTTGCAGGCCAGCTAGCTACAGTAGGAAAGTTTGTCAAAATATTCCCTGGAGAATGATGAGCAGTTACTTTCTTTTACCTCTGAAAATACTGTATATGTTAGTTTCTCAGAATTAATAGATTAGAAAGCTTTCTGTAATGTTGTTTTCTCAAATTTGTGGGAAACTTATTGAAGTCCTGACAGTAAATGTTTTCTTTCCCAGATAAGGTAAATATGATTGTAATGATTTAATTAATTCTGCTTGTGAAGTGTCAAAATTGAGGAAGATTTTTCTAAGTATACATATCATAGGCATCTTAGTGTCCTTTTTAGAATCCATTTTTTTTTTCATGTAGAAAGAGTTGCAGCATCAATCTCAACAAAAGAGGCAGTGCTCTTTAGAACCCCTGAGAGATGTTCCAAACCTTACCTCCAGACAGAAGTGTCATGGGAAGACACACTCTTCTTAGAAGTGTCTGAAGATGTAACTGTGTCACCATATGGGTAATTGTTTGTCATTTTAAACATTTATGACCAGGGGTTTTAGGC
Organism: Cisticola juncidis; assembly: GCA_013400215.1. Taxonomy (NCBI): domain Eukaryota; kingdom Metazoa; phylum Chordata; class Aves; order Passeriformes; family Cisticolidae; genus Cisticola; species Cisticola juncidis. The sequence continues at coordinate 82,938 of VXBR01007699.1, read as the reverse complement.
TGACAACAGGACATTTTTACCTGCAAAAGCAGTTATCTATTTTTATATTTGGAAAACCAGAACTCGGAAATAAAAACAGATGGTTTGATTCAAAAACTTGCATTGGTATCAAGGCAGAAACAGGTGTCCCAATGTCTGAACAGCTTCTGCCCCTCCTGGAGCTGTTGATGTCTTCCCCACAGACAGAGGAAAGCTATGCTTTGATCTGTTTTTGATGACCTGATAAAAGACATTTCTGCCTTTCCCTGAATACCCTGAAAGAGGATGTCTTCTTAATGTCTTGCCAGATACTTGTACTGAAAAGCTGTCATGAATTCATGAAAAACCTGGAGACTAAAAGGATACTTTTCAAGAGAAAAAATCTGTTAGTGAAACAAGCTGGAGGCTTTATTATCCTCTGTGTTTTGAACTTTCCCATTTCCAGGTTTTACTGTTAAGTAGTGATGGAACATATGAAAAAAAAAAATTACTTGGTGTATGCAAACCAGCAGGAGCAGGTAAGGATACCACCCATATCTGGGGAAGACACTAGAGATTACACTTTTCACTGTTTGGATGTAGAAATAAGGGACAGTTTTCAAAAACTAGGCTTAACAGGATGTGAAAGAGATAAAATGTGCAGCTCTTCAGCAAACCTTGATATGTGGAACAGAATGATCTGGAAAAATGAGATGAAGTTTCATTCTACTTGGACAACTAAACAGAAGTCTTAAACCATAAGAAGAAATATAAGTAACCTGACAACATTGCTCAGGAAGTGTTGGACCATGTGCAGGAAGAATGCACACCTGTGCCTAGATAAGGGCAACAGAAGCATATTTCTTCTTAAGACAGCCAGGAAAAATTCCGTGTTTAGAAAAGGAGTCCAGTAACACCACTACAGCAAATACTCATTTGTTCTTTCCTATTCACAGTTGAGTTTCTTGACTTTTTAAAATTTTTTAATTTTTTTTTCTTTTTTTGTGAACTGTCCTTCTAGTCTCACTTTCTAGTTTCTGCTAGATTTACTAGTATAATCTACTGTGTCATAAATCTGCATCTGATGCCCTTTCACTTGGTTTCACATACCATAGATACTTTCATAAACTGTTTCTTGTAATTTCTTTTATGAACTGATTGATACTCACATCTCACTAGCTCTAGTTATCTCCTTGTGCTCAAAGATGTATAATTTCTTTAACTTTAAACCAATGACTCACAAAGATTGAAGTTTTCACTTCCATAGGTCAGTATCTGACAGTGCTCTGGAGGCTGTGGTTAGAAATGTATCCATGTAACAAAAGGTGTTACATGTAAAATACATCCAAATCTTAGGCTTTACAGTCTTGTTAAAAGAGTTGAGGTGGGATTTTTTTTTACTGTGTTATTAGAAGAAAAAAGCTTGAATATTATTCTGCTTTATTATCTTCTTTTAATTTTGGTTTAAAAATTATTTTTCACAGTCAGTATTTACTTTCTGAGGCACATGTTCTTACTAAAGATGTTTTTACAAGCCGTGGATTTCCTGAGCCCATCTTGCCTTTTAAAATACAGCCCCAGAATACATGGATATTATGTCTATCACAATTATGATGTGCACAATGCTGTTATTCTGTTTGGAAAAACAAAGTTTAGGCACCAAATGCATCTACCTTTGAGCACACAGATCACAATCATTTTATTACTCTCAATGTTCATTTTCAATGAATAGAGCAAATTGCATATATCCTGGTTTGGAAGCCATGGTGTCAGCTGGCTACTGCTGATATCAACCGTTCAGCTTGATGCTTGAAAAATTGGAATTGCACCAACAAATCTTTCTACCTCCCCAGGAACATAGGAAATGTCTTTTAATAGATATTCTGGCAGCCACATCTAGTAAAACACTGCTAAAACATGCATGTAAAAACTTCAAACAGAAGGTGAATAAACAGATGCAGAAGAGTCGTTATTAATCAGGGACCAGAAAAGGTGATGTTATATTTGATACTTTCAGCCTTTTTTCTTTCTTCCTTTCAAATCTTGCTGTATTTCCTTTGATAGTCAGGTCATCTTTACAAAATGGAGGTTGGCCACAAGCACATGTTCTGGGAAATTGCTCTTTTTTTTTTTTTTTTCCCTGGCTTTAAGTTTCTGTCAGAAACGTGACTTGTATATTGAAACAGTGGAAAGTCTCAGGCGCCAGGAGGCACCACCAGCTCTGGATGTTGCACTAATGCTGTGTGACCACAATACTGTGTGGCTGCTTTGGGGATGGATTAGGAGGTGCCCAAGTCAGACTCAGAACTGTCTTCTTCTGTGAACAGGAAATGGTGAGGTGGGATGAGATGGGATGGGATGGGATGGGATGGGATGGGATGCCATACCATGCCATGCCATGTCATGCCATGCCATGCCATGCCACGGAACAGAGTTGTGTGTTGGCCTTCTTCTCAGACTCACAGGGTTGGACCTTGCCTCACTCCTCCTTCATGTCACTTCCACACAGAAAAGATAAACTGTAGTGGCAGCCTTATAAAAGAGTGGCCCAGAGCTTGTTGTTTGCTATTTAATTTTATTTTCTTTTCTCAGTTAAACTGACTTCATTAATTTCACTAGAAGTTGCTAAATAGGTGACAACATCACTAAACAGCAATTTTCATGGCACACTAGACTGTGCCAGTAGTCTGCACAAATTGTAAAAAAGGCCTGGCCCTGATCTCTTTCTTAACTCTGACAAGGTCCCTGAGAATACATCCCTCTGAACTGATCTGAACTCTGGGACACAAATGGGAACTTTCTAAAGGAATGTCTTTCCACAGCAAAAAAATATGTTCCCTGTACCGAACATCTTCTGGAATATGGAAGGGGAAAGCAGAAAAACTCATAAATCAAGGTATACACAAGGGTTTCCTTCTTGGATTTCCTTCCTCCAAAAGCAAACATCCAGTTACTTCCTTCCCAATCAGCAGCCTGGTTAGGTACTGCAGAGAGCACAAAGCTCAGTTTAGTCACTCTGTTCCTCCTGTAGGAAAAGGGGAACATTTTCCTGTGAAGCCATCAAAGTTTGGCTCCTGGTGCCCTCTGGCAGCAGAACCAAAAGTGGTGAGTGGTGGATGAAGCCTGAGTGACTGCAGGGGGGAGCCTCCACTTCCCTGGCACCAGGGCTGCTCTGGCACTGCAGCAGCTCTGCCCTCCCTCCCTGGTGTGTGACAGTGCTGAGCCACCACCCAGGAGACAAATGATCTCCCTCTTTTTCAGCTGTCACAGCAGCTAAAGTGTTTTCCTACTTCAGAGCAGAAGAGCCTGAAGGAAATGTGTCCTTTACCCAGCAGCATCCTCCTGCTGTGTCTCTACCTTTCTGCTCAACAACTCTTGGGCATCACTGGTGAAAGCAAAGCTGTTGCCCCAGCTTTTCTGCCTTTTCTGCCTTTTCTGCCTTTTGTGTTAGTCCCTGAGAAGTGGTAGAAACATGGCTGGAAGTTGTAGGTAAGCACATATTCCTGAAAACCGAGTTGATCTCACTGCAGTTGCATACGTGTGAAATTATTTGGAGCATAATGTAGTTACATCCCTAATTTTTCTGCTCTCTCCTGTCAGATAATTCTTTTAAACTGACTTGGTCAGTCCTGTTGCAAGTATGTAATTATTATAGGTGGCTTATGCCAACAAGCTGGCTACTGCCTCTCCCGTACTCCATTTCAGAGGCAGCATACTCTGAAAGAGCTTAAGTCAGCTGTCCAGCTATGCTGGGAAGGGCAGCCAAGGGCTGTTTCAAATGAGACAGGAATGGCTGTACATGGCATTATTATCCCATGACTCCTCAGGGATGCCAGTAGAAAATTGGATTTACACAAAAAAAAGTATCACAGAAAAGAGCAGGTCAAGAAATACTCAACATTTTGGACATTTTGTCTGTCTCATTGAAGAACTGATTACAGCAAAAGAAACTGGAAAACTGAAAATGCTGCATGTGGGAAATATCTTTTATTCTCCTGCTTTTGATTCTTAGCTCCCATCTTCCCAGAGGAAATAGCAGGAAAGGGAGAAAGAAAAGAACAGCTTCTGGTCAGAACTTTAGGTAGAGTAGCTATGCTGATGGTAGATTTCAAAAGCCTTCTGTCATTTATCTTTAGCCCTACAGTGCAACAGTTTCAAACCTTTCATTAATTTATTCTGAAACAAACTGAGTGGAAGTAAATCCCTATGGGATTCTAGACAAGTACAAAAATGCATATTATTGTCATTGTCATGTGTGACTGCATATTTATTGTGGCTGACCTACTGGAATTTCACCATGCTGAGTTTATTTCAAGCCAGAACATTCCTATGTTTCTGAAATGTTTCCTTGTTACTCTACAATCCTATGGGAACACATTGTACTCAGACCATCATGCACGTGGCAAAAATGCCATTTGAAGATGCTCGGTCATGTTCTTGGCTGTAGAAATACATCATGGCCAAAGTCAAAGTGTTATGAACTAATACACAGAATCATTGCAGCTGAACACAATTTCTAGCCTGTCTTTGCAGTATTTACAGAAGAAGTTTTGAAGGAACAGAATTTTTATCCAGACTCAAAGCCTATTACACAGTATCCTGGTTTTGACTGGAACAGACTGCATTTTTCACCCCAGTAGCTGGTACAACACTGTGGCTTTGATTTAGTATGAGAATAATGTTGATAGCACACTGATGTTTTGGCTGTTGCTGAGCAGTGCTTACCCTAAATCAAGGGCTGTTCAGTGCCTGAAGCTCTGCCAGGGAGGAGCTGCACAAAAAACTGGGAGGCAGGATAGTCAGGAGAACTGACCCAAACTGCCCGAAAGAATATCACGTACCAGAGGATGCCATGCCCAATATTTGAACTGGGGAGATTTAGCAGGAAGGGGACTCTTCATGGCTCAGGGATGGGATGGGCATTGGTCAGCAGGTGGTGTGAAGTTGTATTGTACATGACTTGTTTTTCTGGTTTTGCTACTCTCTCCCTATTCAAAATATTTATACTTTTTTGTTGTTGTTTGTTATTGTTGCTGTTGTTGATACATTTATTTATTTATTGTGGTTATCTTTTGTTTGAATCAGTAAATTGTTGTTATCTAAAAGCATGAGGTGTACCTTTTCTTTTTAATTGTCCTCCCCACTGGGACAAGGAAAAGGGAGTGTGGAGAGTGAGCAAGAGGCTGGCTGTGGTTAAACCATGTCATAAAGATAAATTGTTCTCACCAAGATATAAAGAACTGGAGTCTTATAATTTTCTTCCTAGACCTTGGTCCCTAAATCCTTGCTTTCAATTTTATAGGAATTAAAGTTTAAAAATGCATTTACTTATTAATAAAATTATAAATAAAACAGGTCATTAAAATCTCAAGGATTCCACCCGCTGGCTAAAATTAGGAAGAAATATTTTCTTCCCCAATGACTTTTATTTCTTCCCCTTTTTTATCTGACAATGAGAATTTGGAAGTAAATATTGTGCACTGCCACACATGTGCTAGTCCATGAAAATCAGTTAGCTCTTTTAAAAGAAGTAATTTCCTTAAAGCAGCAAAAAATTTATTGATGCCACAATTTCCATTGCAATACAGTAAAAGAAATGGTGTTTTGCTATTTAAAACATAGCTGGGTGGGATTCAAGAAAGTACATTTTGATAAAATACAGGCCTCTTATGTCTGTTTCAAGGAGATACTGAATAAAACCTTGAAACTATTTTTTCTTCTATTTTATTTTCTTTGCATATAAGACCAACATATATAACTGCTACCACATGAATTTTATATACTGCACACCAACGGTCATAATTATTCTGTACGTACTCCTGTACTGATATTTGTCACTAAAACAGAGCAGAAAATTGTCAGGGCATGTCCTGGGGTCTAAGACCACTGGGGATCCCCTGGGAGTTCCTCGTGGGGCAGGATCTGGCTGTGGGAGCTGGAGACCAGCCCTGCTGGGACAAGGGCTGATGGCCCTGGGGGCTGGGTGGTCCTGGGCTCTGGGCAGGGCTGGGGGGATCCTGGGCAGGCAAGGACAGCTGCTGGGGATGCCCTGAGAGCCCCCAAAAAAACGAGACCAGCATGTAAAAACATACCAACATGACAGCCAACAGTGTCAGACACCACCAGGGAGTGACAGACTATCCCAGCCACCAAATATTAAGGCAGAAAAAAAATCAGAAAAATCGAACTACTCAAGCTCTTGCATCACATTCAAGACAATTTCCTCATTCTCCTCATTCTTCTATCATCAGTCTGAATTCTTACATTTGCAAGAAGCCTTATAAGAGTTCTTAAACATTTTGGATGAAATTTACTCTCTCTTTGATATCTTTAAATCCAAAGTCATGCTGAATTTATAGTGTTATGACTGGGAAAAGAAGTTTACCTTTCTTGCAAAGCATTTTGTGCCACAGTGCATGAAGAGTGCAGTTAAAATAAATTACATTTTAGCTTCATAGAGCACTTCCTTCTTACACAAAGGCTCCCATTAAACTAGTAAGGTTTGGATATTCAGCACTTCTGAGAACAGCATCTCTATATGTCACTTTCTATATATAGTTTAAAATGCCAAAATTTAGCTATTGACGTTGAAGATCCTGGACCATTTTTAGAGATGTTATAGCAGCATCCTAATTCTAATCATGACCTAGGTTGAAAATTCCTGCTAACCTGAAAATTCAAAATGCCTAATGAGCTCGTAAAGTGTTGGTCACCAATAAGTATGATCTCGTAAAAGAGAAATGGTTTCCAAAGATGGCCATTTTTCTCTTTCTCTCATGTCTATAAAGCAAACTTTAAAGAACTAGCTAGCCAGCATTTCTTTCATTGTTCTCTTGGGTTTCGAAATTGGAATGTGACCTTTTCAACACATCTAGCTTGAAACCTAACCTTTTATATCTAAAGATGATGTATTAGAAGGTCTGGAGGTGGGCAAAGGAAGAAGAAAATTTCTTCTTTTATTTTAGTATTGTTCCAAATATTTTGGATATCTGAATACATTGCACAGAGCAAATAACACACAGTGAACCTTCAAAACACAGAATGTTTGGCTCCTAAACAGGTTGGGAATTATTTTTCATTTTTAAGTTGGTTGGTTTGATTTTTTTATTTGTTTGCTTTTGTTTGTTTGAGGAGGGTTGATTTAGTTTAGTTTGGTTTGGTTTGGTTTATTTGTTTCAAACACTGGAATTGAATTGTTTAAGTTGTGAAGATCCCACATATATTTTTCTAATTTTAATTATTTCCTTTTCAAAACAAGAACACTGTAATTATTGCATACTACATCTTCTTTTGCCGAAGCTTTCTTTTGTTCTTCTAAGGAAACTGAATTCTATCATTAAACTTAATTTTTTCATACTTAGATAAATCTAGTTGAAATACTTACAGGTAAATTCCAATTGTCTTCAACACAGAAACAGACTGTGCAAACTGATTGTCTTTTTAATTCTGAATCTCGTGCTTTGGGAATTCATGAATTTAAGAAACATATAATGCAACAGTCCAGAGACTTCTTACCACTACTCTCTTAGTTTTATGGTCACTTAATATTGCCAGTAGTGAGAAATGGAAGACATTCTTGTGTTGCTACTAAAGAAATTATTCTCATCACTGGAAAGCCAGAAAATTATGCTCACATTGTCCAGACAGAACCAATCACAGACATTGCTGAGACTGCCATGAGTTGGGGAAGAGCAGCCTTAGCAATCTACCTACCTCACTCTCAGTCACCATCAAAAAAATAACCCCAATGAAAATCTTTGTTCTCTGTCAACATGCATTAGAATCTAGATTTTCAAATTCAAATATACACTACAGTTAAAAAGCGGGGGTGGAAAGAAAATTTACAGATGTTCTTTTTTTTCAAAGCAAAGAAAAGGTTTTTCATGAATGGTGTTATATAAGTGGTTAGGTTTTGGGATTGGATGGGTTTGAAGGATTCACACAATAAAAAAAAAAACTATTCACCTGACAAAAATCATTGTTCCATACAGCTTTAATATTAATATTTTAAACTGATTGAAAACAGATAATAGCCAGAATAGGTTACTGTTCAAAAGTTTTCCACTCTGTAAACACCCCCATGAAATTAAAACATCCAGCTTTCAGAGAATGTCATAACTCTAAAAAAATACATTTAAAATTGCAGAGGATTAGAATCCAAGAAAACAGTAAAATGGAAATGAAAACCTTCTTCAAGACAAGGTAAACAGCCTCCAAAAGAGCTGTTGTAGAAGGCTGGCTGGTGTGAATACTTGCAATTCTCAAATAGAGTAGTTCATAACTAAGTATTGTTTCAGACTTTCTTTCAATTTTAACATATTTTCTCTGAAATCAGCATCTCTATATCTCACCAGCAATATGCCTGGGTTTAGAGGAGCAATTCCTTTTCTTTTTCCCTAGTAATTAAATTAGAAACTGCATTAAAAAATGTGCTTTTATAACCTTTAGCCATTCTTTTCTCTTCCTTATTCTGATCAGGTCTTTGAACATGAATGAGGTTTTTAAATGCAAATGGAGGCCTGTTACAGCTTAAAATCTGGAGCTGGTTCTTGGATCATGCACTTATAAAGCTTTTCTCTCTGTTCCTGCTACATTAGAATTTTTAAAAGAAATTTTGTAACAAAGCTACATCACTAGCAGCAACCTCCTGCAGTGTGGCTGCACCCAGGGAGTGAAGTAACAGAAAAGGAAGGATCTCTCAGAAAGATGAATTAATTTGATGAGTGGTATAGAGATGACACCTAGCCTCTAAACCTAACTGTAGGTAAAAGCTCTTTACCCAAAACCAAATACACAATAATAGAATTTTCCACCCCATTTGGTGCTCAGTCATTCTGCCTGAACTTCTGTTCACTAAATTTCTGTTCAATGACTGCTCACAATTATACAGCTTCACATCTCTGGTGTGCACATCACATGGAAGACCAGCTGCAGGTTTTAATGTCAGTGGAAAGATTAATTGAATTCATAAACTCCACAAAATAGTTTCATATGTATGAGAAGATAAAACAAGATTGCCAAAACTTTTCTTCCCAATTCCTATCAGTGTACAACCTGTATTTTCAGACTACTTTAACGTCTTTTTCTTTGCCTTTCTTCATTCAAGCACTCCACTTGTGCTAAGTGACTTCTCATAAAAATGACCAAATATAGAGTCATTTTTTGGTATAAAGGAGGTATTTCTTGTAAACTGAATTTGTATAATACTTCATTAGTTCCCTAGAAATATGTCTTTCACAATATTTTTTAAAAGCTGATGGAAAATAGGCTATTTTCAGTAAAAAATGGGAAATCCTATTTTTGCTGCTAAAAAAGTCTACTTCCTTCTTTATAAAAACAACTCTTCTCCTTTTTTAAAATTTAAAAATGTCCCCTGAATGCTGTGGATGCAACTACATGCTTAACAATAGTACGATTTATAATAATAAATTAAAGATGAAAACTGACTTATTAATTAAATCTAATAATGGTCTAGTAAAAAGTGACCTTCTCATCATGGAACTGAATCCAAAAATTCTGAAGTCCCAACTCATTCCTGATTCAGTCATCTGTTGTTTTCAAATCCGTGAAGTTTCACTTTGAATTTCAGTCAGCTGCACTTGCCTGTTCCATCTACCAGATCCAAGACGAGCAATGACAGTTTTGTAAAATCTTTGGTTAGATGAGGAAAAGGAGGACCATTTGTTAGACCAGTAAGGCTAGGTTTTGTCTTTAGAAGCTGAGAAAAAGGGTGAATTATAAAATGTGCACTTTGACACATTTGGTTTCCATAAGAATGAGCCCCACATACTTTCAAAGTCTAAAGGAACAAAAATTTTCTCATACATGGCCTTGTTAAAGTTGTATCATTCTTCAGATGGTCATTCTATCAAAGCCCTAGAGCACAGCCTGATGTATTTTATAATATGAAGAGAGACTTGAAAGCATAACCCATTTTTTTCCAACTGATACCAGTTGAATACTAAAGGTATTTTTCCTCCTTTAGGAAAAACAAATAACAAAAAACAACAAGAAAAAAAAAAAACAATACCCTAAAAAACCAAGAAAAACCAAACAGAAGTTCATCCTCTTCTTCATGCCAAATTTCTAGATGAAGCATGAGTTCTTGTTTTATCTCATGTAGCCAGAACAGTCAGTGGAGTTTAGGGATCTATTTATCTCCTTCTAAAGTGGGTATCTGCTTTGGTAGAGTTCAATAGCTTTCTTTCTCTATTGCCTGTATTGAATCAAAGCTATTGACTCTTAGCAGGAGATCCCTGGGCCTGTGAATCATTTATGGTGTAGATACCTCGATACAGCAGGATGACCCAGCTGCCCAAACACAGGTTCCTGCTACCTACCACTACAGTGTTACTTTGCTTCTGGATAAACAGTTGTCAGCCACAGCATAACACACGATAATGGCACTAGAAGTGTTTGTTCAAGCAGCTTTCTGTGTCCGACTCAGGAGGAGACTCCAACTGTGTGTTTTTCTTAGCTGTTAGCAAAGTTCAAGTGTGATGGCTGATGAGCAGAAGGACACCAGCCCCTACAGGTGTCCACATGTTTGGCATGGTGGCTGAGTGTGTGCCGTGGGGTTGGAATGGCACCAAAACAACAACACGGAGGCAGGAGGTCTGCAGTGAAAAGCTGCTCCCCAAAAAGAGGGTGAGCCTGTTTATTTCTTCCATTTTTATACATTTGTGGGTCTGGTTATGGATTGGCTTCTGGAGTTATTACCTCTTCACCCCACTGGCCAGACCAGCTGTCAACCAACATTATTTTCAGGCTAGAAATATGTAAACAAAGGACAGTGAACAAAGCCAAGAAAGGTTGTTTATGTTCCAAAGTGTGAGAAAGTGAAGAACTGACCCGTAATATGGTAGAGAAAGTAAAGAACTGACGCCATCTTATGAACAAGTAGAAGGCTTTAAAAAGATGCAGAAAACCAGGGCAACACCGTGGGGTTACATGGGACCAGAGCAGTGGATTCTGCCCCGATACAAAGTGTGGAGACACAACTCTGCACAGGGCAGGTGTTTGCACCCCTCACAGGCCAGAGCACAGCTGGGCTTCTCTGCAAGAACTGCTGCTGACTGATCCTGCAGGAATGAGTTGCAGAGCTGCATCTGCCTGACCAAGGAAGGAGGAGCTGGGAGCTCTGAGAGCTGGGGTCAGCTCTGAGCACACAGAGGGTAACACTCCTCTGGATGTTGCAGTCCAAATGTGTTAGCTCCTCTTTTACATGGAGTAGTGAGAAGAGGAAAATGCAAACTCTGGAAGACTCATAAATATATGAAATTGTATCCTTAAATGAAACCAGTATGAAAATTAGCAAAATAATTACATATAGTTCTTTTATTTTACATGAATTTTTAAAATTTTTGGTCATTCAAAACAATCCAAATCTTATTATTTACATCTGACAGTCAAATCACAGTGTTGGGCAGGTTGTTTAGGATTCAGTGATAAACTGCCATGCATTCTTAACACTTTGACCCCTATAGTTGTACTTTTTTCATTCCTTGTTCATTATCATTGGTCATACCTTTTTTTCCCTTTGATGTGCTGGTAGAATCTTCCAAATTCAGCAGGGTAGCATTACAGACATATGTAATCATGGCAGTCTCCAGCAGTGGTGGCATCCTTGCTATCTCCTCCAGTTTTATGGCCCACCAGTTTATCTGTGATCATCAGGGCAACCTGTCATGACCATTCTGCAATGCAAACTTTCCTTCTGAAGTTTAACTCCCAAACAGTATCCATAAATGTGTATTTCCAATTCTTGATCCTGTTTTAAAATTTTGACTAATCTTCAAAGCTATGTTCTGTTGCTGTTTTTCCCCATATCTCTGTTTTCTATATAACTTATTGCAATAGCTTGGAGTTTTCTCTGTTACAAAAACTGCTGTATCATACACAAACATGGTGGAAAAGAGCTATCTCGGAACGAATAAATGAAAAACAGTTTAGAAGAGGTGCCATACTTTCCAAGGAATATAATGCCTTCAGCAGAATGTGTTTTTTGATATTTAACATAGACTGCTAAATGTAAGTAGGTCAGCTTCTGTGTATACAAGATTTTTCTCCTAATCCCTGTGCATATACTAACGGCTTAAAGATGTTAAGTCTCTCCTGTGTTTTCACTATGTATTGTTGTTCATTTTAGTGATAAAATCCATGAAACTATGCTGCTGGTGAGCTTGGGAAGAAGCATCTTTCAGTTGTGTTCCTACTGTCTAATCTTCTAGCTGTAGCAGGAAGCTGGATCCTTCAGCTAGAATTTGTATGCAGCACCAGATCTAGCTAATAGCAGTCATCTCATTACAGTGAGGCTATTCAGGTGTTTCAGACTAAATGCCAAATGTTACCAAAAACCAAAACAAAACTACACAAAACCAAATCAAAGCCACTGCCAAACAAACCCAGAATTCAGCAAGTGCATAATAACCAGTTTTATTGAGCAAGGCTTTGCTCAATTGTTTGAATGAATTAATGCATTTAGCAGTAAAATCTAAACTCTTCATCTTTCTGAAATGTTTATCTGCCTCTTAAGTGTCACCTTATTTTTGAATTCCTGCACATCCTAATTTCTTATTTGTAGAGATTGACTTCATTAAGTGCTTTTTCCAGTAGATCTTTGGTATTTATTCAGACTCTCCACTTCACTTTAATTTACTTTCCTTTTTTTAGGAAGACTCCACTTTCTCTTGGCCAGTACAAGGATAATGTTCATGTAACTTCAGTGATTTTCATTGGGTTACCTCAGCTTGTACTGACACTGTAGATGAGGAAGGAAATAACAGAGAAAATGAGATTGATACAACAAATCCTTAGTATAAAATGCATTCCTTTTTCTTACAGATTAAAAAATATTGTAGGATTTATGAGATAGAATTTATATAAGAATCAGAGTCATCCAACTATCTGTATCTGAAGGAAAGATAAAAACAGGAAAACCTCTGTGTCAGTGTTTTCCATCAGGTGTGGGTGTCATATTCTACAGAATTTGAATGTGTGGGAGTTTAAGCCAGACAACCATGTTAAATGAGAGAAAATCCAATGCAAAAAATTATTGCAATTAAAAATAATTCAGGATTTTTATGTATAAATTTTGGGGGAAAAAGCTGGACCAGGACTGGAGGCTTCAATGTCATGTCAGATGTAATTTTAAAATTTCATCAGAGCCAGAGATACTTAAATTCATGGCCTTCTGTGCCTTCAGTTTTGTTCTGTAACATAGCTATAATATATTAAGTTTTTTCCCAGCAATTTTTCTAGGTAGTTATCATTAGAATAAATATTATGCTCCTGGGATCCTAAAAGCACAAAGGACAGATTTGCACTCATTTAGAATGCTCTTGCCATCAGCTAATCTGTTAGAATTTGGACTGATCAGGTGAAATGATTCCAACAGAGTATTTCAGATATTATCCTCTCCCTCTTTCATAAAATGAGCTGTTTACTTTCCCTTTATATCCCTTGACTCACTTGATCTTATTAATTTTCATTGGATTGAGAAAACCAAGAGTAAATACTCAAGCAGGAAGGATCAGAGTAATCCACCCTTCTTATGAGAAAAGTACTTGGAAGGGTGGAAGGAGAATCAAAAGAAAAACAAATTCCTACAGAGCGTGTGAAAGGTATTGTTCAGACTGGTTCTTAGCAGCCAGTCAAAAGAGAGGGGTAGTCCTGGGAGGATTTTAGGGAGCAGGCATGTGTTTATCACCAAATTCTGAGGTAGTAACCTCCTCCATGGCTCTGTAGGATGACTTAGGAGCTCAGCTCCCGAGGTAGCAGCCCTGCTGAGATTAGGAGATGGCACCAAGTGTTTCACCTATCAGCACTGCTTCCCTAGGAAAGGGCACTCTGGCAAAAGCAGACAGAAACCCCATAATTCAGCTTTTGCTCTAATACCATGGCTCCTACACTGACTGTAAATACTATTGCCTAGGACAGCTTTGTAGCATCTCAGCTCTGAACTAAATTACCCAGAGGAGGAGTGTGTCCTAGGGAAATGTCAAAATGTCACAATTTCTGTGTCTAATGCTCTTCCCAAGCATTCACTGAGGGCCACTGGACTCACCACTGGACTCCATCAACCTTTGATCTGGACTTTTAGAGACATTCTTAAGTTCTTAGCTATCTTGGCCTAGAAGCTAACTTGTGATGGCAATGACATGATCTCAAATAATTGCTTGAGACTGCTGCTGCTCAAAACACCCAAAAACAGCCACCTGATATTTTCCTTCTTTGCTTAGTAGAGAACTCTCCTGGGGAACTTTCAAGGAAGAGGAGTTGAAATTCAAAGTGTGATGAATGTTATAATTAATTGGTTTGTTTAGAGATTCTGTATGTGCATTGAATGCTGTGGAAAGGCTGTAATTAAACAGCAGAGATTTGCTTGTTCCAATCCTAGCTGCTGTCTTCTGGTTTAAGAAGATATTATTTTACTGTAGTTGACTGGTGTAACCCCAGATACTAAGTACCCTACTGTGTCTCACTATTTTCTCCATCCCTTTCCAGTGAGATGGGGAGAATAATCAGGGGAAGAAAAAGAAAAACTCTCATAGGCTGAGATGAGAAAAGTGTAAAAATTGAAACTAAGAAAAATATAGTACCAATGATAATGCTGATGCTGATGGTAACATTAATAATAATATCTTGAATTCACAGGAAATATTGTGGATTTCCTCATAATTGAAATGTCATTATAATAAATTTGAAAAAGTCTGCATCAGATCTATAGTCATGAGAAATAACAGGTAGAAGGCATATTTGTAAATTAATTTTTATTTTAATTTTCTCACTTATGAGATCAAGGATTCGTCTCTTAATAAATCAGTGTTTAAAGTTCTGCTCTAATAATACATACTTGAAGAGACAGAAAATCTGTTTCTTGATTTTCACATGTGTAAGCCAACAAAATGTGTGGACAATTCGTCTTTATGCTCTTATCAACCCTAACCCTAAGGTCACAGAGAAAGGAGATCTGTGTGCAAAGGCTGCTTTGGGGAGTGTTCCTCTCACAGCTCTCTACTCAACTCCTCTCGCAAAGCTCTGTTTGACCTCACTCTTCTGTAGAATCTCAGATTTCCCTGTGCTCTGACCCTGGCCCAGGCTGAGACATCTGTCATGAGATATGTCAGACCAAGGTGGAAAGATTGTTCATAGGAGAGTTCACAGAACAGCCCTTTGAAACCTCCCTGGACTGAGACTCATTTTCAGTGCCCTGAGTGCACTAATAGTCCTTAAAGGTTCTGAAAAACTTCATCTGGGTCCTCCACCCCAGCATCCTTTACCCACTGGCCTGGGAGTTGCATTAAAGTTCAGAGCTGGGGCTCTCCCCTTGCCTGATTTGAATTCTGTGTTTGTACATTGTGTGGGCATGCATTTATTTTTAATTATATATAAGCTATAACACTGAGCAAATAAAACAAAAATTCTAATTTCTTGGTGCTACAAGACAGGAAGCTATAGAAAGATATGTTAAATGTATTCCTAATTTCACTTAATCACAACACTAAATCTCAAAGCCTAGAGGAGATTGTCCTGAACCTTTGTAACATATCAGAGTGACTTTTTTTTCCCTTTTAAGGAAATAAAAAAAGAAAATGCTAAATAGACTAAAAGACTAAATAGCCCAAGCATAGGAAAAATGGCTTATAAAGTCCTTTATATTTGCTAATACAAATAATGTTGCCATGGTAGTATCTCTTTTTATTTTTTATTTTTTATTTTTTTTTTGCACAGAGACTGCTGTGAAAACTAAAGAGGTAATCAAGTGCAATTTTTGTTTTGTTGACAATTTTCTACTTTTTTATTTCTGTTTTTCTCACTGGAAACATAGAAAACTTTCCCTTATTGCCTAACTCTATTTCAGAAAACTTGATTGTTTTGAGACTGCATGGAGCACGTTTCAAGAACTTCTGTGCAGGGATTTGTCTACCCAGGTGGAAAGCTAGCCAGGAATCCAGGCTCTTGCAGCATTCTGCCAGGTGGGAAGCAGGGCAGCTGGACAGCCACCACAACCACCATGAAGCCCAGCGAGATGGGCAGGCAGCCTCAGCCACCACTGTGCCAGCTGGCTTGCAAGGGGTGGAAGGGAAGCCTCTCTGTCTGCCTGGTGTCCATAAAAGATGCAGAAAAACCAGCTTGTGTCCAAGGAAAACAGCATTTTCGTGGAACCAGAATCCTCAGGTGGGAAACTGTTCAGCCAAGAGCCCAGGCAAGGCCAGAGTCACCATCCAGGAGGCAAATCCAGGGTTCCTTCTAGAAAGATGGGGGCCACAGGGCACAGGGATGAGCAGAGGCACATCTACAGTGCAGCTCAGGCCAGAAGTGGTTGTCAGCTCTAGGGCTTACACAGAGCTCCCAGGAAAAACTGACAGATAATGCATGGGTAGTCCTTCCAGGTAAGGCTGGAAATGGCAGATAAAGGAAGCTAATGCACTCACAATCATTACACCTGCATAGAGGGAAACTGATATCTGTGAAGCCACATATGACTTCCATAATGGGGTGATTTGTTTGTGGTTTTTATCGTCTATATCTGTTATGCATTAAACATCAAATTCAAATAGGAGGAGAAAGGATTTAGAAAACTAAAATATAATGTGGAGGTCTGTAAATCCAATAGTAATAAATATATTATCTCTGCAACTGAAAATGCAAAGTGCAGTGATCATGTACATTTCATATTTCCCATCCACAAAATAATGTTAAATAATGGTGTACTTTTCAGAATATGGACTGTAAAATTGATTTTATAGATTAAAATCTATGAAAAAAGAAGGCTACTGCCTATTTGAAGGCAACTCTGAACTGTAGTATATCTTTCTAATAGTGACCTAGTGTCTCTCCAGGAGAGTACTCACTTTTATTCATAATATTAAGCCACTGATGAAGATGAGTGTGCACAGGGCATTCTGTTGACTTCAGTTATTCTAAATATCATTAAAAACATGGGCTACATTTCCAAGAATTATAAACCAAAGAGAGGAAGAGATTTCCAGGAGTATTATGCGAGTCATCAAACTTAACAATTCCAATGCAAACTTCTCACTGAAGTCAGCAGGGTTCAAATGGATGCTTACATTGAGTTATCTTCAGCTCCATCTGTTTCATTGAACAAGAACTAATGCAGGTTGAAGCTTGAAAGTGGGTGTTTCATTGAATCAAAGTTGGAACGAAAGTTCCCTTGCCTTCAGTGTGAATGACAGGGATTTTGATTTGCAGTGAAATTTGTTTCACAAAAAACGCTGTAAACACCTTATTATACAGATGCAGCAGGATTCCCTTCCTTCCTTCTGCCTCCTTCTATCTCTCTCTCTCTCTCTTTTTTTTTTCCTCTTTTTTTTTTTTTTCAGATAATGGTTTATTCTCCTTCTTCAGATCTTTGACCTGCTCTCACCTAAATCTGCCATCTAACCTGTGGAAGAAAAAATGTGGAGGCTCTACATATACAAACTTTACATTCACATATATGTAAGACCCAGTTTGAATATATTGCACTTTTTTCAGCTATGTAACATTATTTATACCAAAATTTAAAATGAAATAATGCAGGAGGGTGATGGTGAGGGAGAAGACACAGCCCCAACATTGTGCAATTCAGGGAGCTGCAGCATCACTCAAGACTGCAGCTGCTGGGGCCTGAGACCCTTCACAGCAGGTGGTTCCAGTGAGGCAAAAGCAGCCCCTTCTGACTCCTCATCACACACTCATGCTCAGATGGGATTCCTCTTTCTTCAAGCTCACCCTGTATTTCCTGCAGAAGAGTGTCAGGTATCAGATTTTATAAAAAAAGAAATAATTTAATAGGGTAGTACAGCAGCAGTAGGTCAACTCAAGATGGGTGTCTCCAGAAAGGGACCCAGAACAAAGTAATCCTTGGGCAAGGAGACCCTTTCCATTTATGCACTCATCTTTTACATGCTTTCCACACACCTTTTTAGTCAGTGGTGATTTTTGGTCTGGGGTCCTCTAACACCTGTTGGATTCTTTCTCTTCTTTCCATTCAGGTGGGACATTAACTGCTTTCATCTTGATGAGTTGCAGCTCCTGCTGACATTTTTAGCCCCCCTCCTTAGCCCTGGTTTGTGTTTGTGTACCTGCTCTATGGCAGACCCTGGGAAATGAAAGTACTAGATTTGGAATAATCATAACTTAGCAACAACAAATACCTCAGTGTGTTATCAACATTCTTCTCATACAAAAGCCAAAGCACAGCACCACACCAGTTACTTGGAAAATTATTAAGAAAATGTACTCTATTACAGCAGAAACATATCTAGGTGAAGGTCCCCAGCTTATGGCCTAAGGCTTCAGCAAATGCAGTTTCTCAGATAAAGCAAACAGAGCTAAGCAATCAGCATACTAAACCACACAATGTTATAACAATAAGTGACTCATTCTGTTTAAAGTTTATTTATTTAAGCCAAACAACTAATGTCTCACAACAGGCAAAGCACTGAAAAATAGAGTTTTATTTTAAAAGGATTTTTGAAATGGTTATGTATTTGTCTCCCATAATGATTAAGGAGTAGAAGTAGCTGACTGTAAATGCCTGGCTGGTGGAGATCCCTCCAGAATGATTGTTTAGACAATGCAGTGCTTTGTATTGTATTATTCATGCAGGTCCTAAAGAATTTAGGGCCTGAGTTACCAGGTTGTGGAGGGACATATATATCCAAGTGCGCCCATCTGCCTGATACTTTCTGAAATTTCACTGCATACCTGAATCCTGTAGCATAAAATACTGAGAAAAAAAAAGTCTAGCTGTTCCAGATCCTTCCAGTAATTTCCACTCTAAGCAGTGTGATGAGTGACAGACTTGCCAGACCAGGTGGGATTCCTACAGCTACTGAGTGTGAAGGTCAGTCCTGTGATGCTCCTACAGATGGAAGTCCTGCATCCTGTCCTGCTTCTGCTCCAGTGCTTGGTTACACAGAATTACCACTGCACTGGGTGTAGGTGGCAAAGGTTTTTGCAGCAGAGGGACAGTGGGAAGGGGGAAGTGAATGCCAGTTCCCATTGGGTGTATTGGGCCAACCACAGGACAGTGTTCCTGTTGCTTTGGAAAAGCATGTATAACAAAAAAATGCTGGACAGGCGGAGGAGAATGGGGAGAAAGAATGAGAAACTACAGTGTGAATGCCAAAGTGAGAGAAGGAGAGAGAGGAGGAGGTGCCCTAGGTACTGGATCTGGCATTCCCTGCAGCCCGTGAAGCAGGATGGACCATGGCAAAGCAGGGATTTCCCTGCAGTGCATGAAAGGACTCCATTCTGGAGCAGATGGATACTTCCTGAAGGAACTGCAACCTGTGGAGAGCCCACACTGGAGCAGAAATTTTTACCTGAAGGACTTCAGCTGGTGGGAGGGACCACACTGGAAAAGAAGAAAGTGTGAGAATGAAGGAGTGGTAGAGGAAAATATTATGTTGTAACTCACCTCTGCACACGTTCCTCCCTGTGCTGTTCAGGGGCAGGGGAGAGGAGTCTGGAGTGCAGGACTGACAATGAGTTTTAAGACATTGTTTTAATGTTTGTCTTCATTCCTTATTACTCAAATCTATTTTAATTGTCAATAAATTAATGTATTGTTTGCCCTAAAACATAACTACTAAGTATCTCCCTGGTTTTGTCCCCATGTCCCACTGAGGAGGGGACTGAGTGAGCAGCTGGGTAGACATTTGGCTCTTAGCCAGGATCTATCCACCATTACCAGAAAAATCAGGTTTAATTAATGTCCTCTTTCTAGAAGGAGAAAGGCTCTTAGAGTGACTTGATGGCATCATTTGGATCTTCTTTATTTTCTATGTTCTTTAATAGTGCCTCTACAGATTTTAGTGCTACAAAATTAAATGTATCTCCCTACTTTCCAAGAAAGATCAAACCTTTGTGCAGTACATCGCTTGTGGTCCTACCTATGACATTTTCAAAAATGTCACTTTATATGAGTCTGATGTAAAGCTCACTGTCATTTAATTTGGTAGCTTTGAATGGAACTTGAAATTCCAGAAAAACTTAAGAAAATGTAATTTCTAGAGTAGTGTTAAAAGTAATTAGAGGAGTTATGGAAACCACTTATTAGTGAATATAACTTTATCTAAAAGAAACTGCTGTATAGGGAAATCAAACATTTTTTCTCTATTTTTAGTTGATGTTTTGAAAAAAAAAAAAAACAAACTGAGTTTCTATCTATGAGAATGAGTTTTGCAAGTCTTGTTTTGCGAATCTTGATCTGCTTGTGACTAGCTAAATCTTGATTGCTGTATGTATTCCAAAAAACTGTCAAACCCCTGGTTTCAGTCAAAACCAGACAGGTATCCACTGCCACTGGGAGTATGTCCTCATGAAAAAATTCTACTAATTTATTATTTCATATTTTTCTTCCCCATTTTATTTTTATGAACAGGGTGAATAACAATACCTAGATAAAAGGTAGGTGGTTTTTTATTTGTGTAAGAAGGTATGAAAAAAGTGGATTTTCTTGCTTATCTCCAGTCTTTTCAATTATATCTTATACATTGCCTCAGATACTTTAGTTTCCAAAGTTTGCTCATTGTGAATATATATAGTTCTCAAAAAATTCATGTAAATACTTCAGGAATACAATGAAGATGGTTTATCCTTAATTTCTACCTCGAGGGAAAAATCATAACTCGCCATCCCTGTTGAGATACCTGGATCTGTGAAGGAGGAGAAAAGAGTGGATTGTATACCTTAACTTCATCAAGGCCTTTGACATATTCCCCTAGAGTCACCTTAGAGCTAAATTGGTTAAATAAGAACACAGTAAATGGGCAGTTGAGTGGAGGTGAGTCAAAAATTGGTTTTCCCATTGGGATCAAAGGGTAATATGAGCAATAGAAACTCCACCTGGCAGCTGGTTACAGGTGATATCTCTGAAAAATCAAAATTGTGACCTTTTAAAACCTTGACAATAGGATCAGACAGATTTGAGGGCAGAAGCTGATATGTTGGAGGACAAGGCTGATGTTCAGAGGGACCTGACAAGTGGGATTGGACAAATGGCCTGATGGGAACATCAAGAAGTTAAAAAAAAAAAAAAGTAAATGCAAAGTTTTGCACCAGGGGAGGAATAGCTCCGTGCTCCAGTACCTGCTGCAGCCTGACTGTCAGGAAAGCAGATTTGTGAAAAAGGACCACAGTCTTTTTCCACAGGGGTGGGGGTTCCTGATGGGCAGAATGGGAATCAAGGACAGTATACCCTGAGGGGAGAGGCACTAGCAGACAGAAGGATCATTCCTCTCTACTGAGCCCTGTGGAGAATACATCTCATTCAGACCTGGGCTCTGCAGCAGAAGATAACATTGAGTTCCCAGAGCCCTCCCTAGGTGCCATGGCCTTGCTAGTGACAAATGCTTATGTACTAACCCTTATAAACTTTGGCTGTAAGAAAGGGGAGATCCACTGGTGGAAAGGAGTGAAAAATGTTTACATGTAGATTAGTAACCACAGCAACCTAAAAGGAGCATGAAGTAAACAGCATCAGTAGATGAAAAGGCTGAACTAAATGATCAAAATAGTATGTAACTGGATGACCCACGTAGTGCATTGGAGCCTTACAGCAGAAAGCATCAAAATTGGTTTTTTATGGCTGGATCCACAGAAAAGTAAGCTATGTGTTTTGCCCAAATATGGAGTGCAGAATCATGGAATATCCTGAGTTGGAAGGGATCCACAAGAATCATGGAGTCCAACTCCTGTCTCTGCACAGGGCAGCCCCAGGATCCCACCTGTGTCTGAGACCATCATCCAGAGGCTTCTTGAGCTCTGTCAGGCTTGGTGTCATGACCTGTTTTTCTGTTTCCAGTGTCCAGTGACTCACTGGATGAAGAATCTTTTCCTGACATCTAATATAAACCTCCCCTTACACAGCATAATCCCTCCCTTTTCACTGCTTTGAGCCACTGTAAGTGCCATTTCCCAAATGTCTGATGGGGCAGAGAAGCAGGACTATGTATCTATGGCTCTGAAGGTAGGCTGAATCTGTAACAGATCATGTGTGAATGGAAAAGATATGTTTCAAAATTATTAGAGGTCACTGAATATAGTAATCAAGGTTAAATGACAAATGAGGCTGAGAACAAAGTTCTGATGGGTGCACATGGGAACATATATGTGAACAGAGCAGGGACACTGACACCACTTACACACTGGAGAAAGATCACCAGGGTGGTCAGGACCCTGGAGAATGTGCCTTTGAAGAGAAGCCTGGGAACCTTGGCTTTTCTGATTTTTAGAGAAGAAAGATCAGGGCATTCTTTCTGATGTAGTGCTCTACAACTCCAAGGTGATGATGGAAGGTGTTGGAGCAGAGTAGAGCGCTTTTCAGAAGGGTGAAGTGAAGTGATGAGAGGGAGCAGACATATAAAATTTTATAAAACAAACACAAAATAAATTATACTAGTGTTCCACACAGCATTTTATCTTTACTTTGTATGAGAATTGAGAAGCAGTAAAGAATCAGGTTACAGAGTGAACTTTCAACTCTTCATTTCTTTTGAATATGAAAGAGCCAGTGCATCAGAAAAAGACCAGTGATATTTTGTTTAAATACACATCTCAGACTTCCATACATTTAAATTTATATTCAAACAGTCAGACACAACTACTTTATGACTCTATGATTTTTGGGCAAAAGAAACTGCATTTTATGCCATCTTCAAACATTATTTTACTGAAATTAGGGTAAAAGTTATAATGAAAATCTGACTTCTAAAATTATATTTTCTCCTAAAACACTGTAGAAGTTTAATTGTCCCATCAGCTTTAATACTGAAAAAAAAAATTATATATTAAAAAACCCTAAAATTTTGTTATGCTTAGGTTTCATAATCAATAAAAAAGTTAACAACCCATTATCTGATTTGCATATTCTCGAAGAAAAATGAGCAATATATTGAGTGGGCAAGAAAGGAAAAACTTGACTGTTATTCATTGATCCCAAGGTTTAGACCATTAGCTATGATTACCTAACTGTTATTTGACCTGTAATCCCACTACTAATATCTAGCCCCAAAACATTTTTTGGAAAATAGCATTTTGATTTTTAAGATTATCTAATGAAGCTATTTCCTTTTTCTCCTTATTCATGTCACAGGTAAAATCTGGATGAGCTGATAAAAAATATCAGACTACTTCAAGAGCAGAAGCAATTTTATAGTTTTTTCACACCATATTTGCTTTATTTGGTAGATGATTGTTTTGAGTGGTGTGTATATCAGCTGACTTTTCTCTAACAAGTCAAAGCTGCTGCCAAGCCCACTGATGTAAGAGGGTCAACAACTGATCTCAAAGTTGTGAATGACAGCTTTTGCATTTTGTTTGAACCAAGAATTATAGTTTTATAAAGACATATACATTTATTAAAAAGAAAGGAAGAAAACTGAATTTAAAATGTAATATCAGTTCAGGGGATTAAATTGAATTATTTTTTCTTTAAAAAAGTAACATTTACTGTGAAAAGAAATATGAAAATAACATTTGAGAATTTATCTACTAATGCTTAGGAAGAAAAATTTGTTGTTTTTGTTCACATATCAACCCAAAGGTGATTCCACACCTCTTAGTTTTGCAAAATACCCAATGGTATGCTGGAAATCATTTATCCTGGGAGTGTTCAAGATGATTACAGAGCATCTGTGTGAATATGTAGGATTCTTACTGCAATGGATTTGAAAACTTTCTCATGTAGCCAGGATTCCAAATGGGTGACAAGTTAATCACTAGGACTATACAAACTTCCAATCTATGCCTTTCCACACCCTACATCTATGTGTGCCTGATCAGATGTCTGTGGAAATTAAAATAGAGGAGGCTGCTTTGTGTTGGAGTCTCTTCCATTGTTGGAGTCCCCTCCATGCATTGTCAGGCTGTGCCTAGAGATGACTTTCAGAGAAAAAATCTTGAGTGTGCTCCTGTGCCTAATGTTTGCAGACTTGAATTGTAAAATAGCATCACACCAATAGCTGCATGAATAAAATACCAATTCAATTGCATATGCAATCTCAAAGCACTTGATAAGCCAGTCAAATAATAAAAACTTTGTAGACCTTTGTCACCAGTAAGTATCAGTTTCATGATCAAGTATTTGCCTGCTTGTTTCTGGTGCCAACATCCTTTGAAAAGACATCATTGCTGCAGCAGTAAGCTTTATTTCTTTGTCCTCTCTTGCGAATTATTGCTGAAGAAAACAGGATTCTTACATTGATTTCAGTGGGTTGTAATGTGCTACTTGTTAAATAATGACTGGCAATTTCTTAAGTCGTCAGAAAATCAATTTTCATGTTGATGATATTAATTGTGAAGAATGGCTACCTTATTCAGGTATTTGTTTATTTGAAAGAAATTGAAATTTTGAAGCATTACTCTTTTTTTTTGTTCTTGTTTAAGTCCTGTAGTCTCCTGATGTGTAAAAAAAAAAAAAAAAATTGCAAGTTATTGTTGCTTGAGATTATGTGATTATATCAGTATATGTATTTTGTCTTAATAATTTCTACTAAAAGACACTCTCTGTAGTTCTGAAGTACTTGGACATACACTACAACAGAACAAAAGGCAAAGGATCTTCACTCTTAGTTGCACACCAAACAGAATAGGCAATTCTTCTTGCTAAATATAATAAGATACAGTTTAGGATTGTGATAACTGGGCTGGGGGAAAAGCTTTAAGATGTGAACAAGACTTCATTGTACTGAGGCATATCTGGGCTGCAAGATTTAGGACAAGCCATCTAATTTATCTCCCCTTATGAGAAAAGGATCAAAGAAAGATAAGGATAATGGTTTTTGCCCAGGCCCTAGGATCTGAACACGGAGTGGGGAGGGGAGTTAATATTTATAATATGCTGGCCTAGATGAGGGATTGTGTGGGACCTCTGTGCAGCAAAGTGCTAAATAGCAAGAGGACTAACATTGCCTGAGAGCACTCAGAATGCTCCATCTCAGTGCAGACACCTGAACTGGTGGGACTGCAGTTCAGGACTGGTTCACACACTGCCAGCATAACACCCCACTCTAATCATCAGTATCACAGAGTTCAGGGACACTTTAACCACATGGACAGATGGAAATGGCTGGGACTTTACAACAGATGAGACTGGTGCAGGTTGGTACAGACAACCAACTTGTCCCTGTCTTTGTTCCTGCTCCTTGAGCCAGTGCTCCTGGGGATTTACTGGCACAGACATTTCTACTTTGGGCTGCAGCTGCCAAGCATTGCCCAGCTCCTCTGGGTGCACACCAGGAGGGAGGATGGAGGAAGCAAAGGGAAGGCAGAGAAGAGCTGTTGGTGCTGCTATGGGGATAGCCACAAGGACTTTTCGGAAAGTTGTGAGCTAGACTGAGAGGCTCAAACTTGAAAGGAAACACAACTAAGGGGGAAGTGTGGTGACAGAGCACAAAAAGTTTTTACCCGACATTAACATTTTTACAGGAAAGTGAGGAGAAACAGCAATCTGTAGATACACTAATAATTATGCATACTTTTCTCTCAACAGCCAACAGCTCTGATATTTTTCCAGCTACAGTGGTAATTGATACATAGAAATTGAAAACACCTGCTATTTTTCAGACCAGAATACACAGGCTAACACTTTTTTTTTTTTTTTTTTTTTTTTTTTCTCACAGAGAAGTGTTTGTTTTCTTGTGAATCAAACAATTTAGATCTTTTACCCATGTTGGGCTGTTTTTTCCTCCACTTGAGGAAATGATGTCCTCCTTTTCACCTCACATGAAGTATTATGACAGGGTTTTCTTGTCAGTGACCATTTTTGTTTGAAAGACAGTCTGCCAAGGAAAAGCCAGAGCCTCCCTTGGAATGGAGAATGTAACCCCCCTCCTTCCGAATTATTATAATTTTGAAATTAAGGGGCTATCTGGCAAAGGTACAGGGACAGGAACAACAATTTTCTACTAGTATGTATAACAAGGGAAACAAACAAACAACAACTACAGGATTAATAATAAACCAGGAAGCAGAACCAGGAACTCGGGAACACTTCCCTGAGTGTGGCAGTTTTTGGTGCAGTTCCTCTCACAGCCAGCAGGGGGCGCTGCTGGCTCCCAGCCAGGCAGGGAGGGTGCAGTGATTCCTCCGAGGCTGCAGGGGGCGCTGTGGGGCGGGCCCAGGGAGCACACGGTGATGGCGGCTGGGCTGAGACAGGAAGAGATGGAAGAGATGTAAATGGAACTCTGGAGCTGAGGCTGAAGATGGAAAAGGCCTTGGCGGGCAGGGATTGCCAGCTACAGAGTAGTGAAAAACTATTCAGAAGAAAGAGTAAGGGGCAGGACAACAGCGCCCTGCTCCGAGCACGGTGACAGGCCCCTCTTTCAGTGAGGCAGGGGATAACAAGATCCCCGTTCTGTGGCTGCTCCCAGGAGCAGAGGCTCACCCCACACCAGAAGAAACAGGACCCAGATGGACTTGTGCAGCAGCAGTGAGGTGTTTTCCCAAGCAGCAGCTACACCCTCACCATGTGAAGGCTCCAATCCAGGGAGTGAGAGTTTTCCCTCTCCTCTGTCTCAAGCACCCAGCCATCAGTGCTTCTTAGCAACACAACAGGAAAAATTCCAGTGGTAACAAGTAAAGAAAAGGAAAGAGAAAACAAACAAACAAACAAACCAAAAACCCTCAACCGCCAGCAGTTAGAACGATCTTTGTCTTTCACATGAGGCTTACAACATTATGTGGTGTCTTCAGTCACCTCACAAATTCATGGTAACAGCACCTCTGCAGCACCTCAAGCATCAAGGAAATGGTTCATGTCTTAAAAATAAAGCTTCAACAAAATTTAAAAACAAAGCAAAAGGAACAAAGAATGGCAGAAATGCTTGTCATACAAAAAAACCACAACCAACCAAACATAAAACCCCAGCACAAAATACTTCCTGACATGACATTAAAAGAGATATTATTTGAAAAAAACTTTTTGATGTTCCGAATATATTCACTATGAATAGGTGTTAGAAATATTAAGAATCTCTAAACTTTTCCTTTACTCTTGAGCTTAATGTCTATTGTGACTTTTTAGAATCACTCCTTTTTAAATGCATATTAGCAGGTCCCTACAATTTTCAGCTTTACTTAGATATTTTTATATCTAAAAATATAAAGAAAGCTTGAAGACTTGACATTTCTGCATGGAAAAAATGTTTGTTTCCTTTGTCAATAATCCTCTATCATACACAGGCTGTAAAGACACAGTTTTATTAATTTTTGGGTTGCAATCCAAGATGCAAATAGAAAATGAATGCATTATTAACCTGAATACTATTTTTCTTCACAAATCTAAACGTTCTGTCCTTATAATTTTTTTTCTGAGATTTGTTGGTGTTTAGGCATAAATTATTGATCATGTAATGTATTTTAGCTTCTAGGGTTAAAATTAAATTTTAAGATTTAATGTATTAACTTCTATGATTTCTCTTCTTTCTTTAGCCTAAATTTCTCTTCTGCCTACTTTCTAGTTTATTACTGATACCAAATCCACTGAACCAAAATGTTTTTCCAACTTATTTATTTCATTTTGGTTAAGGACCTTTTTTCCTTCAATCTCTGTACTCTTAACTGACCTAATTTTCTCAAGGTCTTCATCCTCTCTTTTTTTTTCCCCTTTAGCAATAGTCTTCTTCCTTTCTCATATTCCTGTGAATTTAATATTTTTTCCTTCATCTGGTGATTTTATTACCTTCTACCTTATTTTCAAAAGATATCTCCATCACTGCTTGCTGCTTCAAAGACACTTCAAAACCATTCTCTCTTCTTCTGGTTATGCTGTTCTTCTGCTCTACATTTTCCTTATTCGTTTCATTGTTCATCTTCAAATGCACAAGTGTAAAATTCATAAATAAATTTACATAAATAATTGAAGATAGAATTTTTTGTTTGGTGGCTCTTCAGCTGAAAGTTTAATTTCTGGACCATCCCGGAGTTGTTGACACGGGGAAAATCTCTTCAGCTCCTGGAGCCTCTGTCCATTTTCTTCTTCTCAGTACCAGGAAGAACAGTTTTTTTTTTTTTTTTTTTTTTTAATACGAGAATAAACAGATGTAGGATTATATCACAGTCAGACAGCATAATAATGGGGTTGTGTAGAAATCTTAGAGTGATGAGAAGTTTGTGGCATTTTACACACGTTTTGTATGGGTTTAGGTCAGCAAAGTGACACACTTGTTATCTTGTGAATTCACAGAGCAGAAAACTGCAAAAGAACTACTGCTACATTCCAGTGGGTGCAAATAATGTCTTGCCCTTACCCAGCTGATTAATAATATCAAAGGAATTTCTAATTTGCAAAGAACCCCAGCACTATCATTAATTATCCTAAGCATGCTAGGTGTGGAACCTATGAAAAGGTTTACTTTACTTCTTCTTCCTTCTGGATTTCACTAAGTAGAGATTAAATTCATTATAGTTTGAGAAACAAGAGCAGTTTTACTTTAAATTTCAAATTATTGAGACAAAGGAAATAAAATTATCTATTCTTTTTTGTTTTGTTTGCCATTGTCTTCATGGTGCAAAGATGGAAAATTTTGAAAACTGAAATTTGATTCTGAAACATTATGAAATTCCAACCCCACACATATCCTTCTTGTTTCAGACAACATTTTTGTATAACAATTTCTACTCTGTTTAAGACAAGCTTTTTCATTTCTCCAAGATATTTCTGTTTCCTCTCTTATTTCATCAAATCACATTGTAGGAAACCCTTTTTTTTACAACTGATTTTAATTTTCATTTCACAAATACAGTTTGATAGTTTTAGGAGGAGGAGGAGAAAGGAAAGCAGTAATTAAACACTTCTTCAGTAAGTATGATTATATACTTATATATTATCCATAGAGGTGGTTGGATTATTTTCAGCTTTGCTTTGTTCTAAAAATCCAAACAAACTTTCGAAACTGACCTGGAAGCCACTTTTCCAGAGGGAAATCTGTGGTTTTTACTCTTCATAGATGTTGACACAGTAGCTTTGATGTTTAATGAAAAGCTATTTTTAGCTGTGTAGGAAGAAGAAAAGATCAGTCATCAAGGTGTAGGCAATTTGTAGGTTATTAAACCTTGGGGATTCTTGGTGTACCACACACTGAACTATGT
Organism: Cisticola juncidis; assembly: GCA_013400215.1. Lineage (NCBI taxonomy): Eukaryota > Metazoa > Chordata > Aves > Passeriformes > Cisticolidae > Cisticola > Cisticola juncidis. The sequence goes on along the minus strand of VXBR01007699.1, from coordinate 53,874 downwards.
CTTCCTGGTTGCAACTAAAACTACATTGTTAGCCATGTCCATATGTACTCAACTAATGAATTAATGCAGAAGGTGATTAATACCATAACACTGATTTCCTACTCACTGGTTCACATTTGAAATTTATGTGTTTTGCAACTATACATTTGTGTGGAAGAAATTTACTAGAAAAACATTTCTTAATTTCTTTAAAACATTAAAAAAAGACCCAAAAACCATAAAAAATGTACCTACACATCTCCATTATGCTACTATTCAATATGTTAAGAAAAAACAAAGAACTTTTTCTATGTGATTATCATAAGAAGATTCTCCAGCTTCCAAGACACACAGAATAAATCATTCAAATATACTAGTGTGTCAAATCGAAGTAAATTCCTTCAGGAAAGAACTCTTTGTTATGAAACTAAAGGAAGTTGAAAAAAGGAATAACTGTGATATGTAGGTCATTAATCCATTCCATTGGTTTTCATAATAAAAGGCTGGAAGATATGTTTGCAAGTGTATCAGTAGCTGGGCCATAATGTAGTAAACATAGTATGGGTCATAAAGGATTTATATAATTAATTTTAAACAGCTTCAATGAAAAATCTAATACAGTGTTGGAAAAAAACAACTATGACTAAATTTTGAGTTCTTTCTCATCTTGTTGCAATTTTGTTTGTTTGCTGGTTTGGGTTTTGGGGAAAAAATACTTTAAGATCTTCACCAAGCATTTTTTACTTTGCTCATAACTCAGACAGAAAGCTCTGAGAAATAATACATTATTCTTACAATTTATTAATACCAGATGATTTTCACATTATGATCTTAGTAGAGAATTTTCTGTCTGTCCATCTCTTCTGTCTGTTCTTCTCTTCCCAGCTAGAAAGGAATAATTCCACATGATTGTCCCTGTTCTTCCTCTTGAAGCTAGAGATGACATTGGCTGAATGTCTGTGTGCATTTAATGCATAGATGGATGCCTACCTACATGATGAACCACAGACATTATCCCCTTCTCCAGTACTGCTACACCCAAGAAAACACATTCTGCATTAGATCTTTATTTTGTGTGGTGTGTTTACATCCACTTGAAAGCTGAAAATGGATCATTAAAGAGAGAATTAGTACGACTGCACAAAACTATTTGATATGGAGTCATGATTTTCAATGATATGGTTTCATATCTGCCAAATTTGGAATGAATGAGTGAATGGTGATAGGGAAGGAGGGTGTAATAAAGGGCAGAACTGTTCTGGGGAGGGTGTGGTGGTGGTGTGGATGTTTCCAACTAGAGGTCCTGCTTCCAGTGGAGGACATTTCCCATCAGAGTTTGGACAGCGCACTGAGATTCATGCTCCAATGGAGACCTCATCAGATTGACAAAAGAAATTACATGAATCCTTTGTAAGTACTTACTGTGGAAAGGTCATTCAAAATATCAGATACAAAAGCAGGATGAGATGCAGGAGAAATTAGTTTTGTGGTGGGTTTTTTGTGGTTTTTTTTGTTTGCTTGGTTGGGGTTTTTTTGTTTGTTTGTTTTCTGTTTTTTTCCTGAATATAGAGATCAAGTGGAGGAAAACAGGACTTCTTTACAATATATCAACTAGCAGTGGATATTATTTATGAGGAAGATAATCAGAAGGCAGCTCTGTGACGCAAGTTCTGTAACATTTTCTGTCACATTTTTTTCAGTGAATGTAGCTAGAGATTGAAATTCAAACTGTATTTGATAAAATGATTGTAGTGCAACAGGAAAGGTATGATTTTAATCAAAGACCCTGAAAAAAGTAATTAAGCCTTAAGTAAGTAGGCACATGATAGTTGTGTTTCTAGTTCCGCAAAACACTTAAGAAAGAATGGACTTTTGGGTGAGATATCCTTTTATAATGACAGTTCCATAGTTATTACAGAAAATTATAGTAATGGAAAGGACAGATAAAAGTCTTGTAAAACAAGAGAGATGGAAGTGCTTTATAGTGGCTTCAAATGTAAACAAAAGTAAGACAGCTATTAAGACATTGCTTGCATCAATAGCACAGGCCAGATCAAAGAGATGATTATACACTCTTGGAATACACAATTTAGACTCCAGAAAGGTGTTTAAAACAATCTGGAAAAAAGACNAGGTAGGATATACCATTCCACAGACTTTGTTCTTAATTTTTTTTTATTTTTACTTCATCTGAAAGTACATTCTGGAAGATCTTCTAGTTTACTGGCTTGTTATTGGATACGTTTTGCTAGCCACAATATGCTCAATATAATTATTAACATTTAAAATGGACAGGACATTTTTAAACAGTTGCCAAGGAAATAAAGGTTCACAAATATTTGAATATAAAAATAATAAACTTGTAGAGCACAAAACTAAATGTTGACACTGGTTTCTTTATAATGTTTGCTAATACATATTCAGAAGGTTCAGAGTAAAATGTAAACAAGGTGTCTTAGGTTGAAAAATGTAACCAAAAATGCGTATTCTATTGTCATCTCTTGAAACCAGTTGGGAGATATTGTTCTTTATCTCTTGTAACTCTAGGGGTGGAAAGAGGGCAGATGCCTTCTGCTAATGGGACACCTGATAACACCAGATAAGGCAGGGCCTTCTTATCTCTTCCTCCACCCATCCTCCTCTGAGGGACATCCCCTGTGAATGGGCCATTGAAGGCTCTCACATGACTGAGAACATCACCTCATCCCATTGGGAGATGTTCCACCCAGTGGGAGGAGCCTAATCCTATCCACCAGCNTTTTTGCCTGAAAGCTCCTAATTACAAAATTGTAATAATTTGGAGGAACGGGGTTTTGCATTCTCCATTCCAAGGGAAACTCCAGTTTTCCCTTACAGATACCTGTATTTCCAAACCAAGACAAAAGGTAAATTTAAGTTTTCCTACTTTGTTTTGTTAGAGGAAAATCTACCACCCCTATAGAACAATGGTGGGGGTTGGAGTGGATTTTCGTATGCTTTTATTCCTTCCCACTACGTAGGTTAACACTTACCAGCTGCACTAATTGCAGAAAATTGATTTAGACTCAAAGGAAGTCTCACACTGCATCTCAGTAGCAATGAGCTGTTTTGTAAGGTAGAGACTTATCTTGACAAAACAGTTTTAGACACCTGGAGAAGATGGAGGAACTGGAACAAAACCTGCAGAGTTTTGACAGTGCAATATTGCAATACTAACTTCTTCGTTTTTCTTCATATTATTTCAGGGTCCCTCCAGCAACAGGGGAGATGGTTGCAATGTCTTTGTGCCCTATGATACTTCAGTAACAAAAAATATTATGTGCATCAAAAGTGGGACAAAGAAGGGATGGAATCTTTGCTAATGTAATGGTTTGATAAAAAGTGAGTGAAATTTCAGTTTCTTTGTGATTCTTCAATCAAATGCAGATATGTAGGTGTATCTTCCATTTTAGGAAACTAAGGTGTCATTTGAGGGAAAAATTTTATAGACAGGAATAATAGCAAGTGGAATAATTCTGTTTGTAAATTAATGCATAGATGTAAGATTGTATCAAAGCCTAAAATATTTTGTTACTGCTATATCCCTAGATTAGTTTCTTTCTGTTCCCTCACTCATATATACACATAGATGCAAAACTTAAAAAAAGATTTTGTTCTCTGTCAGAACACAGATGTTTTCAATATTCTTACAAAAGATATACAGAAAACCATGCCAAAAGGTTAATTTTCACATTTAATAGTCAGTAGCAAAAAAATTTGAAACAATTTCCATAACTTGAAATTACGGTAAAAAGAATTGTTATTAGAAGACTCAGGAGATTACACTAAAAACATTATAGGGATATACAATTACAACCAACAAGGTGAAAACAGATGGTCATACCTTATTTTTGCTGAATCCTGCAACACATTTTCATAAACCATCAGGCAGTGGGAGAACTGAATAATGTAAAGCTAGATTAAAACTAAGGAAATAGCAAAAGACAGATATTGTGATCTGTGCTATGCCAAAGTACAACAATTACTAAGCTCCTATCAATAAAAGTGAGGTACAATGCATGTAAATTCTAGTGCAATAAAGGCCCAGTGAGTGATCACCATATAAACATCTAGTAGGATGGAGGACTTGACCTGCAAAGAGTGAAAATGCAAAACAGCAACCATGAGAAGACATTTAGGTTGCTCAAGTCTTCCCCTCTGCAGTCGTGTCATAGGACATACATAATCTTCCATAGCAACTAATTAGGCTAAGATAATGATGATGGTCACATTTTTGGTGTTTGTGTATACACAGGTGACAGGATGCCAATGACAGACAATCCTAATGTCTCCAGATTTAGCGTTGAAGGTCAACCTATATTTTTACACAAGATGAACAATAAACAAGCCCAGGGCCATGGAGACAGCTGGGCAAGGGATCTCCAGCACAAGTTGTGTTCTCTTTTGTCCTTGCAGGAAATGATGGATGTGTGGGGTGTGTTAAGGGAGAGCATTGTCAGGAGGTGGAGGGAAGTGATCCTGTCCTCCACTCAGCCCTGGCAAGGCCAGTCTGGAGTGCTGTGTCCTGTTCTGGGCTCCTCAGGACAAGAGAAATTCGAGATCCCAAAGCAAGTCCAGCAGAGACTGACAAAGGTGATGAAGGAACTGAAGCACCTCTCCTATGAGGAAAGGTTGGGGAATCTGGGCCTGTTCAGTCTCAAGATGAGACTACTGAGAGGAGAGCTCAACAACATATCTCCAGAAATTTGTAATAGAAGAAATGTGAATTAAGTAAATACCTACTTAATTACTAAAGAAGTGATAGTCACATAAATACATGCAAAAGATGAATTGTTGATTTTTTTTCAAAGCATTAACAATTAAGTTACAAAGAGGAATAATGAAATGGATGTTGGATATCTGGTTTCAGTAGCACAAGCATATATTCTGTTACAGTGTTAAAATAACTTCCATTATTAATATTTTTTAAAATCCTTTTTAATAATAATTGGGTGCTCTTCCTTATCCATAAGTAAAGTTCATCTTGACAAATAATACAAATGCAAATATTTTGATATATACAAAAAATTGTGCACCTATGTTTCTTAGATTTGCATGGATCTGTAAACAAAAAAGAGCTGATACCTGAACTTCCCAGTATTGATCATGTTCTGAAATCAGACAGCATATCTTATAAACTTGTAGAACATGCTGTTTTAGTAAGGAGAATCTATTGAAAGAAGTTCACAAGGAAACTGTTGCAAGTTTCAACCATACAGATAAAAGAATATTATCACTTCATAGCGGGTTATACTTTAGTTCTTGGCATCAATAAAGTTTGAAATACTCATTAGGAACTGTTCATGGAGTTAGGCTTGTCTTTTATTTATGAAGTGTTTGCAAACCAGTAACTTTGTTAGAAATCAGATTTATCTTCATCAATTTTCCATTAATGGCTATTGTAGACACATTGTATATTATCCTATAGATTGTTAATCTCAGGAAAGTGAATACTTCCTTGCTAGTCAATATTTGAAATCTGTTAATGGAACTCTGTGACAGATGACTTGCTACAGGCATAGTTTCTCTACCCTGATTAGATAGAAAATTAGGATCAGTGCCTGATGGTCAATATTTCAAGAACAGCATGCAGCCAGTGTCACTATTTAAAACTTGCAAAGAAAACTAAGCTTTGTAAACTGCATCATTCAGCAGTATTTCTAGTCTTCATTTTCACAATGGCTATTCATGTGATATGTGATGTAGTCAAAAGGTATCTTTCAAGCCTGTGAGGACAAGATGGTCCAATAACAATTTAATTATCATGATGAACCCCAAAACTTGGGTGTTTGTTTGGTTGGTTTTTCACTGGACAATAGAGATGCTGCAAATGTTAACATCTGCAAGGGCATCTTAAAAAAAAAAAAATCCATTTTTCTCTTCGGGTACAGCAATAGTATCTTAGAGTACCTAAAACTGAAATGTTATGACAAAACAGGATGCTCTTTCTGAAGTGTTTAAAATCTCTTCTCAATGTCTGATCAAGCCTTATTGCATTTTAAAAGATACATAGCTAATTTCTGACTCTCCCTTAGCTTTTGTAAGTTTTCTCCTGGGTGTCTTACACAAATCTAGCAGGCATTCCACTGGAGATTAATATTTATCCATTACAGAAGACAATACAAACACAACCACAAAATTAGAGCTCCCTTGAGAAAAGGTAGGATTTATATGAATTGTAAGTTTTAAACAGGAACAACCTGAAAAATCCTAAATGGTAAAAATAGCAGCACATTATACAGTATTTCTATTGTTTAGGTTGAAACATAAGGATGTTTCTGCTTGAATATGGGCTCCCTGTTCCTCTGCAGATTTCACACACAGTATGACCTGCACGTGTGGATCTTTTCAAAGTACTGCTGAGCAAGCATTCACACTCAAAGTTTCTCACAAATTGCCTGCCCCTCCCCTCAAGGTCATGCTCTATTACGACTTTGATGCTAGAACAAGCTTCCCAGAAGGTTTGCTCTGAGCCATTAGCTGCACGTAGCCAGACTGTTGCAACATCAGCCTTTCACCTGACTGATTCCTTACAGAGGAATTTTTTATTACAGAGCATTGTATGGATCTGTTGTAAGCACTATTATTAAGCCAGGTTCTTGTTAAGGTTGCACAGTGGTCTCTTCCACTGTAGATTAGAGAACTAGAATGTGATTTTGCCTCACACAGTCTCAGGTTTCTGTTTTTTTCAGCAATAGGTAATCTTTTATTACCAATACATGTTTTGCATCGTACCCCACCAATACCACTGATATCCAATTGTCCTAAAAAAACACACGTTCATAGTAAAACTAGACATTCCTTCACAGCATTTCTGTGTTTGGTTAAAGTTATAAGTCTAATTTTTCCTGAAAGTTAGAATATTTTCAAATTATATCTATTTGGTTGTTTGGGTTTGGTGGGGGGTTTTTTTGGTTTGTTTTTGTTGGTTGGTTGGGTTTTTTTGGGGTGTTTTGTTTGTTGTTTTTTTTTTTTAAACTATGGAGCTGAGTCAGATTTTCCAACAACAGCAATAAAAGATACTCAGTGCTCTCACTTCTTGCTTATGTAAAATTGATTAGCATGTTACAAAAATATTCTGATAAGGAATTTGCATTGCCACATGGTGCATTTCTTCTGAAACTTTGAATCTACTACTTGGTCAATACTTGTTATAAGAACAAAAGTCTTAAAAAACATCTTTTTGCTTTCTTATGAATGATGTCCACAAGGCAGGTTGCAGTTCATGTCAGAAAGACAGAGTTAGAAGAGCTGCATAACTCCTGCCCTTTTAAACTTTGGTCCATGGAGATCTTCTTGCCTTGAATTCACACTGGGAGTTTCCATAAGTTTTCTAATTTTAAATTACTTCTTTCATTAAATGTATTCCTGTGTTTGTGGTTATGTTATTGTTAATTATTGTATTTCATTTGCTCTGCTTTGCTTTTATTCTTTAAGCCCTGCCTTGCCAAGATGAACTATTTAAAATAAATATTGAAAGGATGAGGTATGGATCAGCTACTGACATACATTTTTCTGCTAGGAGATGATCTGCTACACTGAAGTTTGAGATTGTTCTGTTTCATATTATGTTCATATCTTAACTGTCTGGTTTTTTAAACAAGAATATCTTGCATTTTAGGAGCTGTTTATAGAACATTTTCATTATTGGCATCCCATCTGTCACGTAGCCAAGAGAGAAGGAAGAACCTGTGCAAATGACAAATAAACCCAGCAAGGCAATTTTCTATGAACAAGTCTTATTAATAATTAATCATGCTGAATTCCTAAACTATTATGGTTTAAATAGAATGCAGATTTGACTCTTAATTGAGATGAGAGAATGGATTAGGAAGATGCTTAGAGAAATGAAAAAAAAATTCTGAGATTCAGCAGTGATTCTTTATTAGGAAGGATGAGCAGACAAAGATGCTTAGGCATCACAGAAAGTGGTATTTTTAAAGAAGTGCAAAAGAGAGTATATTGAAGAATAAGGCCAATAAATTGCTGCCTATTAAAACTGTCTCCCAGGCCCTCAAAGCAAGAGCACTTTAGGTGCTGTGTTATTATCTACTTTAACAGGAGTGTCCCTAGAAGACATGGGATGTGTGCTGAAACATGTGTGATTTGCTGAATATGTATTAAATGATCCACAGATAAGATTCCTGTCCATCTCACTGCTACAGACATGGCAGTAATGAGAAGGTCATCGCTCAGGCATAATTGAGGTCAGTAGATTATTGCTCAAACCAACAATATAGTGTGACAAGGGAAAGAACTAGGAGATTTAGTTCAATTCCTTGTCAGCAAAGATATTGCTTTTTGTCTGTTTAATATGGGCCAGGAAAATCTTTACAGAACAAAAGCATGTCTGAATGAGGTTGTAAGAGCACCCATTTCTTCATTATACAAACACCATGAAACCCAAATACACCAATGTCCAAATTTAACATGATGTAGAGAATGCTGCAATGTAGTCATAATTACCCAGAGAACTTTTTTCATCATCATCTAGGTGTTGCAAAAGAAAAGCAATGCTGCTGCTTAGTGGAGACTTAAACAGGTAAGCACTATGCTTACAGCAGCTGTTTAGCTCTTTTGAAGCTCTTATAATACTAGCAAAGAGAACTATTTCCCCTTCTGTGATCTATTTTAAGTTACTGACCTACTCAAATTGTAGCATGCCTATAGAAATGATGCATCCTCTCAATAGTAAAGAGGCAAACCTAGGGGTTGCTTTTCATTTCCCCCCCTTTTTTTTTCACTTGGAGTGCAATTCTTTCTGCTCTACAAATTCAATCCGTTATGCAAATAAAACACTCATACCAAACACAGCCTGAGGACCACTTTAGATGACAATGTTAAATGACTTGATGAATGTCAAGAAGCTCTTGAAGGAAATACAGGAAAATTGTGGAGCTATGTTGCATTGAACATGAAAAGCTGGAGAAAGCTGAAGATCAAGATTGTGAAGTCTTCACAATAAAGATACTCTAAGATACTCTAAAGATACTCTGAGACTATTCAGCTCTAGTCCAATGTAATCATAATGTAATAATAATGTAATAATAATAATAATAATAATAATAATAATGTAATGTAATAATAATCATAATTTCCTTGACAGGAAATCCTCACACTAGATCTCCATTTCTGTTTGAAAGAAATACCCAGCTGATCTGGAAAGTTAAGCCTCTTCACTTGGGTAAAACAAATTGGTCTGACCTATCTGAAATGGGTTGCACTTGAGTTGAAAAAATTACTTGTACAAAGAGAGCTAATTACTGCAAAATCTAGTCTTTGGGGATTATAACATTACTCCAAACAAGCCCTTAGTTATGTTAGTACTCTGGGATTTCTAAGCCCTTCCCCATTGCTATCACCTATATGCATTCTGGTCATACACAGAGCCCAGTACAAGCTGAAGCCTTGGAAGCCTCTCTGTCCCCCTCACTGTTTTGTCTCTGATATCTGAGCCTGGTTGCAGGGGTTGGTGTGGGAGGAATCCCTCTGTCTGGGGGAGGAGGAACTGGCTGGCCAGCACACTGTGGGAGCTGTCAGCAGCAGGACTGCTGGGCAACAAAGCTCTTTGGAACCCCAGGTGTGACTATGAAACAGCAATATTGACTTATAAATGCAATGAAGAAGCTGCTGGACTGAAAATTTCAACTCTTTAGGTAAATGATCATTTCTGTGTTAAATATTCTGTTGGCTGAATGACTCAATGGCCCTTTTCCTTCTGCTCTTTTACCATTTCATTAGCTATCATTCCAGGTTTAAACTCATCAATTCTACCCACTGCACCCATTTTTCCTAAAAACCTGTGTTTCAGAATTTCATAATCTGGGTACCTGTTTAAGTTTGGCAACATTTCATTTTGTACTGTTACAAATGTAAATGCATTATTCAGGAATACTCTTTCTGTGTGACTGCATTCCAGCTCACAATGAATCCCTCTAAGCAGAGGTTAACTAATAAATCATGAAATTCTTTATGCACTGAATCCACCTCAAAGGGAAAAGGTTACTTATGGCTCAAATTCAACAGGCAAAGAAAACAATAAACAAGGTATGTAGTACAGAAACTGTCAAAACTTTGAATTTTTTCTTAGCAATCAATTTTAAAAGGATTTAGCTATACTGCTGCAAGCTGTATACTTGCCATTAAATCAAACTGGCTATATCTTGTCAGTGTAAGATAATTTAGGAGGAAACTTCCAGAAAGGCCTTTAAGAATTTGTTATTCACAGACTCACAGAACTGGTCGTGTTGGAAGGGACCACAGTGGGGTCATCTGGCCCAAACTCCCTGCTCAAGCAGGGCTATCCCAGAGCACACAGCTCAGGATTGTGTCCAGATGGTTCTGGAATATCTCCATTGAGGGAGACTCCACAGTCACCTGCACAGGAAAGAAGTTCTTCCTCATATTCAGGTGGAGCTTTCTGTGTTCCAGTTTCTGCCCGTTGCCTCTTGTCCTATTGCTGAGCACCACTGAGAAAATCTGGCTCCATCCTTCTGATATCTTCTGGATGCAATCCTTTGTTGTGTTTATACACCCTGAACAATGGTATCACTAACAATAGGACACTGTCAGGGAACAAAAGATTGATACTGTCAACCAATAACTAACTTTTTTTTTTTCATCTCAGACAGTTGAACTAGAGTCTAGATGATTTTTCTTCACAGGATCTCCACCCACCGTAACAATAGCTGAGAGGCCATGGCTACACCAAATGGAAAGAAAGCCATGCAGAATGGAAAGGATGGGTCTGCAGAACTGGAACACCAGTGCCGAGGATCTGATGTTCACCCTACAGACATTAGATTTTCATTTGTGTCACTTCTAGTTTGGTCCCATAAACTGAACATATTTGTATCTGGAGTATCTCTAGGAGAGTCCCTAGAGTTTCCACTTTTTGCTTCCAGATCTTGGAAGACAAAGCTGTATCATACCCTGGGTTCAACTCACTTCCCTTAAAATAAGCAATATGGCACCACAGGATGTTTTTGGAGGTGTACCTGGCCCCAAGCTGCCTTTGGAATTCATTCCAAGCCTCCTGTAGCACATCTGCTTCCTATGTCAGGACCCTTGAGGTTCTCTCATGTTCTCTCAGGTGTCTCACAATTGCACTGAACACTTTCATAGGAATAACTGAATAAAGTATGGGACTCTAAGTAAAATGGAAAAAAAGATGGAGAATAATGTTGTGGAGCTCACTCCTTTAACAGCTTGATGCTTTTTAATATCTTATTGGCTTGGATGTGTGATGGCGAAGGGTTCCTTTAGGGCACCTCTGCCTCTCACTACAATAATCCAGAATTTTTTTACTAGCTCTGAAGAAAAGACTGCATAGGCTACTAAGAAAATACTCTAGAGAGATTCATAAAATAGAGATGTTTACTGATGAATTTTAATGACCCAAACTCTCCATATTCTAAATAGAATCTGTTTTCCTTTTTGGAGGCATATATTTGGATATTAGGGAAGGTCTGGCAAAAGCTGCAGCATGTACCTGAATGGAGTGGTACTAAACTGAATAGAGATAGGATAAAAATTCTTAGATTAACAGAGGAAAAAGTACATCTTTCATTAGGGGAAAAAGTTAAGACTAAATGCAAAAACTGTCCCCCTCCAATTAAGCTGTCTGTACATATTTAGTATAATGACAATCAATATTTCAGTACTAAACACATCCCAGCAAATAGATATTTGAATGAGTTATATTTTTGTTCAATTATTACACAGATAAGCATCTCAATTTAATATATTGCTGAATATAAACAATGTTAAAAAATTAGAACCTATTTTTCATACTCAGGAATAGGAAGTATATTGTATCTCAGGAGTCACAAACCAATTAAACAAAGGGAGAAAAAAACAAATAAGGTTTCCATGTAACAAGGGACAGAAATAAAATCTCAATCAGGGGAAAGTAATGAGCAGAATCACGATTTACTTATACCCATCTCTACCAAGTGAAAACAGTTGCCTACTGAGAATATAAACAAGACAAATCAAATACCTTAGAATGTATCTGAAGAAATTTCATTCTTATCAGATAATGAACTTGGGTTTTGTGATGAGAATGTTAATTAACTCATTGTAATGTAGATAGCAATAATAAAGATAAAGTGACTCTCTTGGAAAGATGGATCCAATTCTTTGTGAAAGTTGATCAGAAATTAAAGTGACAGAAAAAAACATAATGTAAAGTCTGATAGCCGACTTAACAACAGAAGCCTATAACTTTTAAAGCAAACTTTGTTAATATCAATATTGAGATGCTTAGAGACAAATATAAGGAGTTAGTATTTTGATTTTTGACTTATTTCTTCAACTCAAAGATAATATAATGTGTTTAGAATATGATCCTGAAAAGTTTTGCTAGAATAACTTTTTGCACAAGTACATTTTCAACCTCAGAGTTTGTTTGTACAAGATAAATTTATATCACTACCTCTCCTGTCCAAAACCTTTCCTTGTTCCTCTGAAACCCATCATGGATAATTAGTCATCAGATAAAATTTAGTGAGACTAAAAAGCACATCTTGCCCTTTTGTTCTGAAACCCTCAGCCCCCTTCTGTATCATTGTGGATAGCATCATCAAATCTGGAGTCCTGTTTGACTTTTATCATTCTGACTTGTCACACTGATTCTCCCCTCATTTAATACATCAATGACACAGCCTTTCCTGTCTATATAATTATAAATTTTACCAAGTTCATAAAATTTTACTTTTCAGTACAGAAACATATTTATTGTGGTCCACACAAGTTGTCCTCCTAACCAGCATTCAGAATACTGCCGTACAATAATTTTTATAGGTCAAATGATGTTATTTCTCCTCTGTCTGTCTTTCTAATGTGTGATCCTCTCCATCAGATAAAAAAATGTTTTGAGGTAATATTGTTTAAGGTTCAAAATGAGATGCAGGTGTCCTCAATAGGACAAGGTGAAAAAATGTGATGAGAAACCTTGTTGGTCAATGTAAAGACAGAGAGGTCACTTAACTGCTGCCATCATGGGCAAAAAATACTCATCTTGGGGAAAATTAATTTATTTTTTGTAAGCTAAAATAGATTTGAGTGGTAAGAAATGGACACAAACATTAAAAGAGTGTCCTTCTCATCCCTCCTTGCCAGGCTTACTTTTACTCCTTCACTCCTCTACATTCCACCTCCTCCCACCCTGTGCAGCACACAGGGAATGAGGAAAGGGGGATTTATGTTAGATCATAAAAATTCCTCTCCATATTTTTTCCTCAGCACCACTACATTCATAAAATCAACTTCCATTCTTAACTGGATTCATTTTTCATGCATTTTTACATCTTTTAGGGAGATGTGTTAAGAGGGAATCACAGATTTTTTTCAGTAAAATGGTAGCTGCCTGGCATCAAGGAGTAGCTTTTCTTTCAATGTAGGATAGAGGACAAAGAAGTAAAACCAGTAGGATCAATTTTAGGACAACAGCAACAGCAAAAACAAATCATAATAGGTCTTGTAACTAATGCACAGGGATATAAAAATATATATTATTTAAGCTCTATAATATTCAGTGATATTTACAAATTATACATGTCATGTTAAATGACAATTAATTGTTCAATCTATAAAAAAATCTTTAAGAAAATACAGCTGTGCCATCTCACTTGATATTGACTATCTGTTAAAAAATCTAATAGAGAATCCTGGTATCTGATATTGGTACGTGCCTAAATTGCTGCTCTATTTTGTCACAGCAATGCTTATTAGTATTAGAAAGCACATATGTACTTATTTGGTTTTTTTTAATGGGACAATTTCTTTGACTTTATTGTATTCACAGTCCTTAGAGTCAACTAAGATAAAATTAGTGTCTTCAAAAACACTTATTAAACAAGGACAAGGAGTTATTCCTGGGTCAGGAGTGTATTCAGCAAAAAGCTTTGCTGTGTAATAAACCAAGGGAAAGGGAAAGGGAAAGGGAAAGGGAAAGGGAAAGGGAAAGGGAAAGGGAAAGGGAAAGGGAAAGGGAAATTTCTTGTCACTGGCCAATAAAATAACTGGTGTGGATTCCCAGCTCATCTTCATCTGTTCACACTCTCCATTGCAGAAGACATTCCCCTGAATATTTTTTACATAGTAACAGTATGATTTCATCAGGACTGTTGAATTGCAGGATGAGACTCTGCTTTTATCAGGCACAGATATTGCACTCCTCAGTTGGCTGTTTAGCTCTCTGCATGTGCATTATCAGCAAACGCTTACTGGCCACCTCTATCGCTATCTTCTACTAGAATTATCTATTAAGATTTATGTGTTCCCTAGCATAAGGTTATCAAATAAAAACTCTGAAGCAACTGCTGGAAAAGGAAAATTCACATTTCAGTGGCAATCATTTCCCACACATCCTAACTTTTACAGATGAGATAACGTTTCCTGGATCCTCCAGCATGAGGCTGTGAGGCTAACAGCACTTTGGGATAGAAAAGCAAATGGTCCTGCCACAGCAGTCTGGAGCTGTGTGTGTGTGTGTGTCAGGTTGAATACAAAATGAAAGGCAGACTATAGTCCTAGAAGTGAAAGACAGCAAACTTAAAATGTAAGTTTTCTACAGAACAAAGCACTGTGCACATCATCACTGGTGTGTGCTGGATACAGGAGTCCCCCGCAGTTTCCCTCAAATTCTACTGATCTAGTCCTGAACAAAAGAAGACAGAGTCTTGTGGCCAACCCATCCACCAGATCCTAGAAAGGGGATCTCATTCATCATCATTTATCTCCTGAGGAGGTGGCTGCTATGAAATTGTACTCACTTTTGCAACAAACCACAGCCCAAGGCACAGCTTTCAGTGGCACTAAATCAGTAACTCCAATGAGCCAGGTCATTTGCAGCAGGAGCAGATCACCTCAAAGGGTGCAGGGGTTAATTTGCAGATACAGAAAACAAACGGGGTGCATGTTCTGGCTGTGTAGACAGGAATTCATTTTCCTCCTTATACTATTGCCAGTGACTGCCTTGATACACCTCTGAATGGGATTCTCTAAGTGCATAATTATAGGCCTATAAAATTAATTCAAGTAAGCACATATCTAAAGTAAATGAGCTCAGAATTAACCCTAAAATTAAAACAGCTCCAAAATTATACTTGGTTTTGTGAGAATTGCCCTGATGCACCCTGATACTTCAGCTGATCATCTATCTCTATGATTTTATTTTTTTAGTCATATTTATTTAGCTATTTTAATTGTATATGTCTGAGTCTCTCTCATTCATAGTGAACACTGGGAGGACTGGTCTGTCTTTTGGAAGTACCCACAGAAAACTGTAAAATATCCTGGAGACTTTATCTACATTTAAGTAGACACAAAAGAAAAAGGTTACATCCAAAGAAGTTCTCAGAAATCTCAAAGTTCCTATGAGAAACAGTGGAAAATGAGGCATTAAAACACGAGTAGAAATTCAAAATGTCTTTGCAAGCTTTGTTATTATAAACATAAATTGTACTGTTTTCAGTCCTTTCCTATACACACCGCAAGAAAGATAAGAATTTCTGAACATGTTTAAACTCAAATGAAGTTAAATAACTAAGTTTTAATATAAAATAATTTTAATATAAAATATTTTGTTCATACCAGTTAAGACTTTACCTAATAATATTCAATCTTAAGATAATATTAATAAATTTTATAATAATATGAAGTCTTAAGATTTAATAAGTAGGTTCAAGGCAATTAAATAATAACATAATCATTTTTTAAGTTTTCATAGCATGTGAAAGGCTTTCATAAATCTGGGTCTGCAAATGCTTTAGTATTTTTTTGATTGCTCAGAAATGTCAGATAAAACCACACAGCCGAAATAGGTGATTCTGTGCAGAGAATGAGAGACCACACAATGGGAATCCTTGTCCCCTACTTTCACTGGAGTCTGTGGCCACTTCTTGCACACATATCTTGTTTTCCCACCACTGCAGTGAATTCTGCTGCCTTGTAAAGATCATCCCTGCCTACTGGCAATGGTAAAGCATGAGAAGAGCTGGATGCAATTTCACAGCTTCTGACCATGGCTGCCAAAGGCCTTCACCCATCAGCCTGGGAACAGCTCAGCACAGGCATAGAGTTCCCACACACTGTTTCTTGTCTGAGAGCTGAAAACAAAATAAAATATTTTGGCTACAGGAGTGATAGTTTTACAAGGCTGAAATAGACAATTTTAGACATAACGATGATTATCTATCTAGCCAGAAAGTGTGCATTGATCAATACATTAATTGGACTACAACCCAAATATCAAAAGTGTATTCATGCTTTTGCAAAAGAAGGCAACAGTTCAGGCCATCTCTATAAGAATGCCAAGCTTTACGTATCCACCCCTTCTCTCTTTTCAGTGACATTCTACTGGAACTTGTTCCTTTCTTAGCACAGCCTGGCCTATTATCAACAAACTGTGTGTAATACACATGTTCATGGTTTGGTACTGATTGAGGTTAATTAGTGGTTCTTCTTACATAGATGTCTGGAATTATAACAAAAGGTTCAAAACCTACAATTAACAGTGGCAAGTAACCTATAATTTTTTTCCAACTCCTCTGCTAATTCTGGTTATTATCCACTGCACATTTGATTTCTTGCCATTTTCTTTGACCTCTTCACAGCAGAGATGAAAATTTCATTGTTTAGGTAGGAGAAGTGCTGTGTGGTTTCTTTATCACCAGAGACACAGCACATTAACCTCTCACAGTCAGTTTGGGGGTATTGCCCCACCAAGACATAGACTATTACTCATAATTCTTTATCAATTGTATTGCATAAAATGTGTTTGAGTTTAGTGACCCTGACATTTATAACTGTCAAATAAAAAAGGTATTTTTATCACAAAGCTAGGACTGCAGAATTCCGTTTAAGACTAGTACACACTTTTTTTCTCACAATTTCTATATGAACCATTCTGAAAGAAAAATTATGAAGGAGGAAATTATTTATGTTGCTTTTGCTGCAATATTCTCCATGGACAGCATCCTGAGGAACTATTCTTCTGTAAGCATATGCAGGTATAAATTTTCCTGAAATTTGAAGTAGAAATCTCTAAGGTAAATCTGAACCTCGACTGGCTTTGGAACCTTGGGGTTGGCAACCAAGACTGGTGTGCTGGATTCAGTGTCTCATTTCAGGGCCCTTTTGAACTCCTGCTGTTAATGCTTGAAATCTGCAAAATATTCAGAGAACAATGAGATATTAAAGTTATATCTAGTTAAAACAGAAGTAAAAGAGATCAATGAATCCTTTCAAGCTCATGCTGTCAGGTAGTCTGCATGTCACTCTCCAAAATGCATTACACCTGAAAAAATGGAAGGTTGCACTACTTCTCACCTCTGAAGGGAGATGAAACAGTACATGGCACTGGCATTTGTCCACTAAAGCCCATTCAGTCTTTTTCAATCTATTGAATAAGGGTCAGGGAGTCAGAACTCCCTCTTGTCAATCACAAAATTATATTCTGTTGTGCTGTACCGGAAAGTGCTCGCAGCAGGTTAGTTTTAGAGTTCACAGATGTCTCAGAATTCTGCCCATGGTCCTCAGCTTGCATAAAACATATACAAATACACATAAACAGAACTGTACAAGCATAGTTCCTCCATTCTTAGCTAAGTCTGTAGTCTGCATCACTGATTATTGACCAGGGGAATTATCTTACATATTTCAGCCACACAACGGATCCACAACAAATATCCTCAGACTCTCCTCACAGTGAAAGGGAAGGGGCTTAGATCCAGTTTCTGTATTCCTCCTCAACTGCAGTTGCTGTATGGATGAAAGAAGCCCCTTGCCTGGTAGGGGGTATCCCCTGGGAGTGTCTACACTTCCCCACCTTCCTGTGTGACTTTCAGCATCCAGTGTGACCTCACGGTGAGCTGGACTCCTCAGCCACCAGACAACCCAAGCCCGTGGCTTGCTGCTTAAATTGGGAACCATATGCAAAACCACTGATGCAGTTCTGTGCATATCCTGTGATTTGTTGACTGCTTGTCACAAGCGTAGACACTCAGGAGGCAGGAGTTTATTTTAGGGTGCCCTTACACATGAGGGAAGTTATTGACAGTATATTCCTCAGACATTACTGACAGGGGACCTTCATCTTCAAATAGTAATGAAATATGAGTCATTCTGATTCAGAAATAGGAAATCAGAGTCATTTGCCACAGATAAATGACTTTGAGTTCTTGGGACAACAGCCTTTACAAACAGAACCTTAAAAACTGCAGGTGTAATGTTCTTTTCTTTTAATAAACATGAATATTTCCATATCCAAATGATTAACTGCCTATACATGTCCTAAATTAAGCACATACTGTCATGTCAGCCATATGGTAGCTCTTAACACATAATCCTTCCTTCCTCTAAGACAACTTTGTGTACATTTATTTGGGAGCCCAATAAAGCATTCTGGTTTTGCCAGTTAATGTAGGGAGAACAACTAAAACTAGAGTTCATTGATGATAAATGCATCCTTTATGTTAGTTGCAGACAATTTTAAATCGGTTTACGTCTGTCCTTCCTAATGATTCTTAAAAAAGACATTCTCCAGCACGCCACATGAACTCCTAGAGTAATTATAGTTATGTCAACAAAGAGGTAGTGGAAGATACATCCATGAACAAATGGATTTTTGATGGACATAATACAAGGTTCTGTTTAAAAAAAAATACAATAATACAATTTTAAAAAAGAAAGACAAAACACTGTGAATTTTTCAAATTATTCCTTATACGCCTTCTACTGCTTTTCAAGTTCTTCACAGACTTTATCACAACTAACTCAAACACTTGTAAATGTCATGAAGATTGTCATCCTTCTGTCTGTACTTACCAATTTAAAGAAGATAATCTATCTTTGCTTTATATTTCGTCTCTTGTTTGTATGGCTGTACTTTTGTTTCCTTCTCTACTTCCTAAATTTATTTAACAAACTCACCAGAGCTATTTCTAGGAGTTTGTGAATGTCCAATTAAATTTTATCATCTTTTTTTCCTGACAGTTTTTTTTTTGGCACAATCATAATTTTTAAAAAGATTTGGCAAGAAT
Source organism: Cisticola juncidis (assembly GCA_013400215.1). NCBI lineage: Eukaryota > Metazoa > Chordata > Aves > Passeriformes > Cisticolidae > Cisticola > Cisticola juncidis. The sequence goes on along the minus strand of VXBR01007699.1, from coordinate 34,831 downwards.
ATTTGCTTAGAAAAAATGTATTTTATTTTACTGTTTCAAATTGCCCATCATCGCTGTAAGGTCTGTAAGTTAAAAAACCCACTCGGGATTGAAGCTTGGAATGCCAATTACTGCACTACGTTTTCATCTCATGTAAATACCTCCCTCCATACACATAAATATTCTGCCAAACTTGCATAAAACCTAGATCTTCCAATTTCTATTTAGGACATGTGGGCAATTTGGATATAAAAGGTAAATTCTCTCTGTGAAACAATTCTCTCTCCACTGTACTGCTGCCTCCATGAATCAACTTTTCATTTCCCTCCCTGTCCAGAAGAAATTTAGATTTTTTTGTGCAAAGTAAAACACCTTCAGCAGGGCCGTGGTGGGCAGCAAGAGCTGGAGGATTGGGATGAACTTTGACTCCTCAGCCAGGGCATGGATCTGGTGCTGGCAAATTCCAGGTGATCATAAAGGTTATCTCTGGGCTGAGTGCTGATCAGGCTTCCAGGAAAGGTAGACCAAGGAGCAGGGAGGGTGGACATCCTGACAGGGACAGGGCACAGTACTGTCAAGAATCAGACAGATGTTTCTTTGGTTTGTGACATATGTATGACTTTTGGTCATCTGCAGCATTAGATGCCATCTAAATAAGGGGGATGAACACAGTTTTGAACAGAAGGAAGCTAAAATCTAAGACAACTTGTATTTAACTTTTTAAAATACAAGCAGGAGTCTGGCCTCAAGTCTCTACTTCTGTGGGCAATATGTCAGTATAATTCTCATACATCCAGCTTCTAACAGATTTAAAGGATTTTTTTACATTTATCTTAGCCCAGCTTCCACCTTAAATCTTATTTGACATTGTGGAAATGGCAATTTTTGACAATGTAGTCCTTCAAATGTTTCCAAATTTCTGTGAAAAACTATATAAATTATATGAGTCTGAAACATGCATGCATAAATTAAAGTATGATTTAAAGGTTTGGGAATTTTACCATTTTAATGGTAAATGGATTTTACCATTTCAAAAGGTGCTATGAAAATTCTTAAAACTGTACTTACCCCTAGTGTGAACAAATACCATGAACACTAAAATGCTGTGAGATATTTGTATGACCTTGGACAAAGCCAGGTATTCAATAATATACCTCTAACAGCCAACAGTCATTGGTGGTAGTGTGGTGGGTTTATAATACCTGAGGGGCAAAGATCAGACATTAATAAAATAGACTATGATTTATACACTAAATGCAATCACTGAACCAAACAAAAATTAACTTGACAACATGAGGAAACTAACCTGTCTTCTTTGTGACTTCCAGCAGTTTGTTTCTTGATAGCAAGCATTCACATTGGAAACATAATAGAACACTTCCTATTTCAAATTGTCCTCAAACACCATCTTGGTCTTTCAGAGAAAAGGCACTAATTTAGAGAACGTGAAAAAGGTTTTCTTCTACTCTCAGACTTTGTCTTGAATCATAATCATACACTGCAGAATCTGACATGCCTTGTCTGCAGCATTAGTGCTCTAGCCCATCACAATGCATATATATAAATATATGCACATATAGTATAGTCACACTTTAATTCTAGAGGCAATTTATATGTGCAATTCAAAAACATTAGCTAAAAATTGATAAATAACTGTCTAGAATTTTATGGAAATCTGAATAAGCTGGGTAGGCTACATAACTTTTTTTGAATAAATTAGTTTGGATAATTTATCTCTGTGGTTTGTCAGTAGCGGAACATCAGGAAATTTCCTTAAGACCTACTTTAAATGTTGCTATGGGGTGTCTAGAAATGAAGCTCAAGAAAATTCTGTAAATTACATTGATCTTCAGGCAATCTGAACTTGTGTCCCAATTCCTTGCTTAAAAAAATCTTACAGAAATAAACATACTACTCAAATATACATAATCATGAAAAGCTTATATTCAGTGTCTTTGGAGATCTAGAGTGTCTCTTATGTTTCTATTGAACATTCTTCTATCCTGTCTCTCTGCTACAAACACCAAATCCCTGTCTGTCAGAAAATCTTTGCCATTCTTATGTTGAACATCTCTTAAATTAGGTTGGAAACACAAATGTAGGAACAATCTTCTCCATATGATTACTTGCCTTAACAAAGCTTTTGGAACAAGTATTTGGATTTAGTTTTACACTAGAAGAACCCATTATGTGTACTCTGATACTGGTCTGTGATAAGAAAAAAAGGAAAATATAATAAAAGTAAGTTTTTGAAAGTGGACCCCTTTTCTAAATCATTATTTGATGTAAAAGCAACCATAGATGTACACTGGTACAAAAGGTCGTTTTTCAGTTTTTCAAATACTGGGCAATATATTTTTCTGCTAAAACATATGTAAGTATGACAAAATAGATCAAAGCAGTACTTCAGACTGGTAAGAAAAATTCTAAACTGTATTTTGAAAGAAATATATCTTCACAGAGATATTTACATGCTCTAATTTGTTCCCACATAAGCAGATGGAGTTTCAAAAGATAAATTTTACTTGCTCTAATGCCAAATATATATATATATATATATATATATATATATATATACCTGTTGCTAAGTGGAAGTAGGAGGGAATTCCTCTAGGATTACTCTGCAAATAAGTGCTTAGCTAAAAGCATCCTTGAAAATGTAGACATATAAATAAAAATGAGTCACTACCAGTTGTACACAAGGAAAATTAATTCAAATATATAGGACCAGATGTTTATAATCAGTAACATTATGTAAAACTGGGAAGAATTTTAACAAATACTCATTAAATAATCAAGACACAATACTGTGCTAGTCATTTAAAAAATAAACAAACTCCCCAATTCTAGAGAAAAACTACATTGATTAGAAAAGTTTCTTGTTATGAGACCAAACAAGAGATTTTGAAGTAACCAGCTCTGCCTATGAAACAGTGGTGGAAGTGGATCCTCAGCCTCACCTGTTTCACTCAGTACATGCATTTCTTTTGGTCTGTGTTGTATCCTAATGCAGACACACCTTTTCTCTTCCTTCTCCCTTCCTCTTCCTTCTGAATTAGTAAAATGGGAAATTAATCTGAGAAACAGGGTTCTCCCTAAGGAGGTAACAGCATCTTCGAGAAAGCTAGATATGTATTCAAGTTTGTTTATTTGAGATTCATTTCCTTAAAAAACAACTTAAACTGTTTTATTTTAAAGAGCCTGACTGGGCAGGGACAGTTTTGTCTTCCCCAGTGTCCTTTGCAAAGCTTTGTGGGCAGGAGTGCAGCTGCACTTTGTTTGGGTGTTGCATTGCAGTGCAGCCCTTCCTCCATCAGGGAGGCAGGAGGAAAGCTGCTGCATTGGTCCTTGCCAGAATTTTCATAGCCTTCTTACTCCTCCTGCTTCCCCCAGTAATTTTTGTTCACTGGCTAGAAGTTTCTCAGTTCTCTACATAACTGTTGATGCAGAGATAAAAAGAGAAATCCCAGACGCAAACAGAAGAGCCTAAGCCATACCAAGGGTCTCAGAGGTGTGTGACAAAGTCAGGGTAGGGTTACTACATCCAGCAAAAACACACTGGAGACAGAGGAGTTCTCTGCCTAATTTAACAGAGAGATTGTTTTTTCCATGTTTGGGTGCCTTTACTCTGTGATTGCACATGTACCTTTGATTAGGCAAGAGATTTCTGTTTTGTTTTATGCAGACTGATTGCTACAAGTCATGGTGGCCTTAGATATCTTGCCATGCTTTCTCACTTGACTGAACACAAATCATACTTGTACAAATTTATGGAATAAAGCTTGATTTAACTCCTCTGTTAAATCAACCTGTTTGCTAGGCTTGAATAACGAGGAAATTTTATGTCCTGAAATTATGCAGAGGTAACTTTCATATAAAGTGCAACCTTTATTCTTTAGATAAATCGTATGAAGAGCAACTCCCCTGCTTTGAGGAAAAACAACAAAACCTCTAACTTTGCAACAAAAAGGGAAATTTCAGGACAAAATTTATTTTCCTGGACATGAGCTTTAGTGCAATTTTCAGTCTTTCTTAGAACAAATGCACCTAGCTGAATCCATTCTCTCAAGACACTTCCCAGATCTCACTTCTTTCTGTCCTAATACCATGGTTTCTTGCATTCTACTCCACCCTCTCCATGGGACAGAGGGTCCATTTATACTCCAGCTCCAATGATATATCCATCTGTACTGCTATTTCATACCTTCATTGTATTTAGAACTTCTAATGGGGAGGGGGAGAATGAGGAAGAAAGGGAATGCCTTCATATTGTTTATTTAAAAAATGAAAAATATCCTAAAACTACACCATAGTTCACACAGTGGTACCATGTCTCTTCTCAGTGATAACTTTCCATGATTATAAATACTATATGTCCACTGACCAGATTTTTTAATTGCAAATTCAAGATAAAATTCAGAAATTTAGAAAATGTTCTGTGTTCAATAAAATGCAGTCTGTGTCTTTTGCCTATTTGTGTAACATGTTGCACTTCAATAAACATTTCTGTCTACATAAAACAAACTCAGTTTGCATTGTCCAAGCTGTAGAGGATGCAGTAGAACACATTTACAATGCAGATTTATTACTTAAATTATTCATCTGTGGCTCGGAGTATGCATAGAGTAAATCATTTCAGTAAAGAGGTGCTGTCTTTGGGCAGCACTCAGGAGTTCTGTTTGCACTGAATATTACATAATAGCAATATGCATGCTATTTTTTTTTCTCCTTTCTCTGTTTTTCCTCTACTCTACAACAAAGGTGATTCTTCAGCTTGCTGTCATCTGCCTCCAGTCTTTGAAAAAAATCTGAAATTTCACACAAGATAAAAAGTGAAAGGTGGATGGAAGTGGAAACATTAATTTACTTTGCTCTCTCTTTTAAAGAATTTTTTATAATTAAAACATTAGTGGATTATTAGGGCATAATTATGTCATCTTGGTTATGTTTTGTTCTTGTCATTCATTCCAAATGGATAATTCTTAACACAAACAAGCATTATTTTATTGAATGCTATTATTTATCTCCCTTTTCTTTACTAAACACATTAAAAGAGAAGCACATAGTGTGGAAGTATCTCTAAAGGTGCCTCGACGAGCTCATTCAGCAGATCAATGCAACAATCTTAAAAGGACTCTTGTCATATAACTACTCTAGCTACAAGACTTTGTGTGATGATTTTGAAGTTTAAGGATTCGAAAAAGAAAGAAAATCATATTCAAGGCTCCACAAAATGTTGAAGTGTGTCTATGCTTTTGTAATGCAACAGGTAACAGTAAAAATTCTGAGAAATTATCCTTTAACCAGGTTTTTTGCTATTACTCAATATTGTTCCTATGTCCAGATGCCCAGGTGAGATCATTTGGGTTTGAGGTCCAACTAATACAATGACTATATCTATTATGAATAATATCATAAAACTGTCTCAGAATGGCCATGCACCATTACGTATGTACTTTAAATAAAGCACTTTAAAGCAGCAATTAATTTATTTCTTCCGACTGACAAAAATGGAAGTCCAGATAGATGTTTCCAACGTAAAATGACTACATTCAGTCAGATGAATGTCATTTCAGCTTTTCAGCATTGATTCTTGATGCCACATGACATGTATTGTAGGTCAAGATCCTGGGATCTGACACACCAGCTTCTGTGGCCTGACAACCCTCTGCTCAAAAAAATAATTGCTGGCATTCATTCACCTTGTTCAAACACAAAAAAGTAAAAGCATGTAGCAAATACATGTGTATATTATTAATCTTTTTCCAGTCCATGACAAATGCTGTTTATATGTCACAAAAAAAGGAACACATCTACCACCTTTGGCTCATGGTGCTTCAACTAATTGCTCTGTTAGCAAAATGCTGCTGACTTCAAAGACTGCTGATCGTGCAGCTCCTGATGGAGAGTCTCAGCAGAAGGAAGGAGGATCGTGGGAGTAAAGGCAATTAGCAAATGTTTTCACAGTCACCAAAGAGGGTGAGAGTAGTATCTGAAGTTTACACTGCATTATATTACAATACATTGATGTTAAAATGAATGCTACCAGGGCTTTTTTTTTTTTTTTTTT
>VXBR01007699.1:0-28765 GCA_013400215.1 Cisticola juncidis | reverse complement strand
TTTTTTTTTTTTTTAACAGTGTTTTTGTGGATTATTTTTCTGGAGTTTTTGGATTTTGGTTTGGTATTTTTGCATTTTTTTAACAGCCAGCAAAATGTTAATTTTCATTGTATTTTGGCATAATCAAGGGCAGATGTGATAAAAGCTGCTTTTCAGCTGCCTGCTAATATTTGATAAATAACTTAAAACTTTATAACACTTTGCATTTTTTAAAACCGATCAGCTATGATTTGGCAACAGGTGAAGCAGGAAAAAAACCACAGTAAATCCAAGAAATTCATATGTCCCAAATTTAATATGCCTTAATGCAAAACTTCTTTGGAAAAGATAATCTGTAAAAGGCTTTAAATACCTAGGAAAGACCTTAGACCTTGTCTGATTATACTGAATATTTACACTAAGCATAAACAACTCTCAATTTGAAAGATTATCATAAATTTCAAAGTTTGAGGAAAGCCAAAGCCCAAATTCAGGAAGCTGACAATCAAAGATGGGATTTAAATACTAGGTTTGGGCATAGTATCCCAACTCCTGGACACAGCACCTTGTAAATGAAAGTGCTTCAGCTTTTCTCCCCTGAGCCTCTCTTGACTAGAAACCCAGAGAAAGTGTACCTGCTGTTGTTCACACTATCAAACTGAAACCAAAAATTTAATCAAATCTCCATTTAATTAACTGTTTTCTAACACATCTTATTGTTCACATAGTAACCTCTATTCCAGCCTTATGATATGCATGCTTTATTCTGCACTTCAGGAAACTACAGCTGTCTTTGCCCTTGATCACAGAACCACAGAACCACAGAATCACAGAATATTCTGAGTTGGAAGGGACTCACAAGGACTGAATTCAGCTCCTGGCCCTGCACAGGAAAAATCCTCTTCCTCTGAAGGACAACTGCCAAAAATTCAACTTTTGAGTCACAAGCATTTTCTTGATTCAGACTCCACTGAAGTGGAAACAAACTGTGTCTATAGAATGATAAGAGGTGACAGGAATAAAGCAAAAACCAGGATACAAATAGAGCTTTTATTGGTTTTTCTTAATAGAAAAGCAAGAGCTATAATGGCAATGCTATCATGTATTCTGTTTTCCTCTCTCATCTGACTGAAATAACTTTCAGGTTCCTGGAAAAAACCCGAATGATAATAGGAACATTTCAGTGGGAAAGACTGTGGAAAAATACCAAAAGACAAAACTCAGCAAGAAATGCTATGTTGGCAATAGTTCACCAGAAACAAACTCTCTGCAAACCTTAGGAGCTTTGAGGGAACTTGGTGTACTGCCCTGGGAGAGGAAGCAAAGGATGGAGAGGCACTGGGGGATTGTGGTCATGTTCTGTTTAAATCTAAGCAGGTAATGGGATCCAAGTCAAAGGAATGACCCAAACAGTAACCAAAAACCAAGCCATGTTTCCTCAGCTCAAAAATACATTTGAATTTTTATGCCCCCAAATATGTTAATGAAGTAAAACTTGCACATGCTTTACCTGTGTTACTAAAGTCACTCAAACTCCACCTAGTGATGAAATTATATTGAATGAAATTTTCTCTTTTCTGCACTCTGAAAGAAAAAAATATAAAAGTAATTCAAGGCGAGAGGAAGGTCAGAGAAGAGTCTACTCTATCCTGGAGGTCAAAAGGATGTACCTGTCTCCTCCCCCACAAGAATGCTTATCGAATAAGCTTTATTCTGCAGTAATATTATTGCTTATGGTTTCTGATATCAGTGGGTTTATCAGTGGCAATTTCTGAACTTTATCCTGTTCCACCAATCAATAAATTGCAGTATTTGTGAATCTGGAATCTTAATGAATGTGCCCAGGCTTACAGTGCAACTCATGCTATTTGTGCATCTGGGACTGCAAATGTGCCCAGACTTTTTGTGTCAATACCACCCTATTTGTGCACATTTGATCGCAAGAGTTCGAATGTGAGCAGACCTGGAGTGCCAAATTGGTTACCCTGCAATATTATCTGTCAAATTCTCCTGGGCTCTTGGACAGACAGAAAATACACCAAGTACAAAAGAGAAGACTCTTCCTGGGCTGCTGTGTTTGCAGTTAACAAAAAAAACCAGGGACCCTCCTGCCTAAACTTTTACAAGATAGAGGTGCAGGCAGTGGTAGCAGTGTGGTTCAACAACTGAATTCTTGTCCACGTGAGCAATAATGTAGCAAATTCCTATCCAGTTAAGATTGTTTTGCTAGAGCAATTACAGACATGCTCATTTTTCAGAAGATTTTTGTATGTTAAGAAAATTTCCTGTTCTACTAATTCGATTTGTATACAATTGCATTTGCTGTTGAAATATCTTCAATAAAAAAAGTTATTGAGATAAAGCTTTCCTTTTGTCATCACCAGAGATACCTTCAGGACTCCAATTCATCAAAGGCAGACCAGAATATGAGACCTTGTAGCCTCAGCAAGCAGAGAAGAGTAGGGAAAAAAGTAGAGAAAAATTGATCATGGGTAAAGGATTTCAGGGTATACTTGAAATTTGAAAATAAGAAACTTCAGTCACTTTTTGTTGTTTTCTTAAATATATGCAGTTCATATGCAGCATCCATAGGAGAGATGTGTGAGATAATGAGGGAATTAAAGAAATCTCTTTTTTTAATCTCTTTTTTTTTTCTCTCTCGATAAAAACAGTTGAACAGGAAATGCAGAAAAGCATAAGCTGGTTTTTAAACAGTATTTTAAAGTAAAGGACTGCATGGTTTATTTCCAGTGCTGTCAGGTTACAAAGTTGATTTCAAGAAACATGCATTTTATTGCCTGTTTTGAAACAACTGAAGTCTCACTGCTTAATGAAAGGGTCTAAATAATGTGTCTCAGTCTAAATTTGCTGTACAAAATCAAATACAGAACATTCAGTTAATAGTGAATGTTAAGGGAGCTATGTTTCTAATTGGCTTGTGTTCTCCAAAGAAAGGAAAAATGCAAATTCAAGGAATAATTGAATTTTCAACTAGTCCTGACCTTGTAATCTGATGTTAAAGCACAGCTGTGTAGCAAGGCCTTTTGCACTTTCCTTTTCTTGGAAAGGAAACTTTAGGGCAATAGAGATTAGTGCAAAGGTCTTTCCTTTAGGACCATCTTTGGCTTCCATCACAGAATGGTTGAGATGGGATTGTCTCTCTGGGGATCATCTGATCTCAACTACCCTGCTCAAGAAGGGTCTCCTAGAGCCAGCTGCCCCAGATCCTGTCAAGACAGCTTTTGAATATTCTCAAGGACAAAGAGAACAACTTGTATCAGTGCTCTGTCACACACAGGGTGCAAAAATGTGTCCTGATATTTGAAAAAAGCCTCATGTGGTTTATTTTGTGCTACTGTCTTTTTCACTATCTTTTTCAAGCTTCTTTAAAAATCTAAATACAATATTTTGGGATGGGATCAAAGTAAGAAAAGTTCCTCAAAATTATGGTAACTCACAATACTCTGTTTTCAATGAATTATTAATTCATTAGTTTATTATATGTAATATTTCTGCATTTGTTGCCATCTTTTTAAGTCCTTGGTTCCATATTATCAACTGAAATGAAATTCTGAGCACTACTAGACTAGGTAATTTTTGCAGTAATTAGTATTTTATATTCAGATGGCATCAAAAGACAAATTCCAAGCATTTTGCAAGCATATTTCCCTGATGCTCGATGAGACAAACAACTTTAGTATGTCCCTAATGTGACTGCAGTGACATCTGTGGAGTTACAGAAAAGATCAGTTTAATCCACTTAATAATATTCCTTAAATTAACACAGAAATGAACAAAAAAAGGTTTACCTTAGCAACTCATAAAAACTCTATGTAAAGTAGACATTTAAAAACAATAATGTGTCTCAAATAAATGCATGTCTGATAAACGTGAACTTTTGCTAAAATCTTTATCTAACGCTTATGTCAAGAGTACTAGAGCATTGGAGGAACACAAGCACTGGCAAAACCAGATGTAGACGGCTTTTCTGGGATTTGAGATGAATTGTAAATCAAATCTGAAGTATTCTCTCTAAGGTCACTACTCTTGCAGCTGTGCTTGGATTCAACCACTGAAGTAACATTAAAAATTATTTATGTGAGTTCCTTGAGCCCACTATTTTGAGTGTACGTATTTTCAAGAGAATAGGACTAACATAATATTTTATTCCTATGACTGTCTGAGGTAAAAGCTGATGGGAAGCTACTGATAAATATATATATATATTTTATAGTAATATCATGCATCCTTTCAGCTGACTCTGTAAGTTAGGCAATATTGCTTTCATGGATTGCAAATGTCAGTAATAAAACCTGAGCTCTCTACTTAAATTAAGTAGGGAGTTTTTTTTCCTAGAGCTTTCAGTGAAAAATAGCAAGCACTCAACTGAGCAAAGGGGCAGAAAAGAGAAAGGAGCTTGAGAAGTAAAATGGGCAATTAATCTCTTTTTTTTAATGTTTCATTGAATTGCACAGCTCCTGTCATGATATCTCATTTGCAAATACTAATCAATATTATGGTAAATATCCACAAACAGGAGCAAGTTTTAGAAATTATCTACATATACATTGAAATGTATATATAAATTTACATTGATTATTTTAATGTAAATTATTTTTGCTTGATAAAAATGGAGTATATTCTTGAGTTCCAGTGCAGCTGGAATAGTGACAAAGAAGGAAGATAAAATGTCCTTTTTAGGTCTTCTCCAGAAAAGTACAGTTCTCAACTCTTGGAAACAACCACAAAATACAGCATAAAGGTAAAATTAAAATATTACAAACATTTAAGAATAGTCTCTTGTTTGTGAATTTTTCATCAGATTAGGAGCTCTGGTCATTTGTTGTCCCTAAAACACTTAGTCTTAGGTATTCAGAACATACCATAGATTACATGCACATTAAAGGCAGCCAAAATCCTGCCCTCACATAAGCAAACACACTTTATCTGGCAGAGGCTGGGACTGGAGTTCCTGTGTTCCATGCAGTTCCTGTGCTCCTTGCTATTGCTGCAGTGCCCTGAGTGACACAAGCACCACAACAGGCAAATGTTTATGTCTGTTTTTAAATTATACTAGAAACATCCGATCTCATTTTAGGTCTCTCTGTAAAACTGCTGCATTGTAGACGCATTTCACCCACAGTGGAATCCCTCCTCCTTTGTCTTTTTTTTTTTCTGAATAAGATGAAAATAAACACGTATCCATTCTCATTCTTTTCTCCTTCTCCAGTCAGAGCAGAGCTGAGCCTTGCAGAGCTTGGTGAGCAGTGCTCTGCTATTTCTTTGCACAGTATACCAATCTCTAGCAGCCTAGACCACATCCTGCTTGCAATCACACATAACGTTTTCAACACCTACTCCTCCATCAGAATTGTAAATACCTTCTCTCTTTTTAATTCTCTCAGCATTCGGCACAACCAGAAAATAGAAAGCAAGAAAACACTTATTTTTCTCATCAAAAAGGTAACTTGCTTGTTATAGAACTATTTTCAGACTTCCAGATAACAACAGACTTGTTCCTCCCATGTTTTATGTATTACCACTTTCAATGATGGTAATAACAATATTTACTTAATTTCTGCTTCTAATCCTCTTCTCTCTCTGAGTATTATTCTTCCGTCCTAGTTTTGACTAAGGAGACAGAAAGTTTTGCAGACACTTTGAAAGTCAAAAGTAAAAGGAAATAGTTATAGCTGAAAACACACAAGAATTTAATCAAATCCTACACAGAGAGTGAATAAAAAGACAGAGCTTTCCAAGAGGGATAGTGACAGTTTTTCCAAACCTAGAAAGCGCCATGCCATTTTCAGTAGCCATGTAAGCAAATATTCCAAGATCCCTTCAGAAGAACCTCATGGAGCCTTTTGCTACCCTCATCACCCCATTTTGCTGAAGGTTCTCATTCTGTGAGGTCAGGGGGAACACACACCAGGGGAGCATCTGTGGGGGGACCAGAGAGGAATGGGATATACATCCCTTACAGTCTCTTGGAAGAGCAGGGCATAATGAGGAGCCCTTCCTTGAGGAAAGAATAGAAAACTCACTCTTCATAAAAATCTCTGTGCCACACTGCAGGATTCTGTTAGCCATGGGAGGAGTGATCTTACATGTCAGCAAGAGCTGTACATTTGTTTGTCACCTATAGGGATCAGTCCTCTGGAGGCATGGCCTTGTTCCAATCACATACATGCTTTTGGGTGTTGTAGATAATGCTGGTAAGCACCAGAGTCTGGCCTATTCTATGTCCTGGTTATCCTTTTGTCTCCAGGATGCTCATAGGATTAAATGAGGAGGCACTCCCCAGTGTAAATCCTTACATGAGCTTTGATTTTGAATTTGAATTCATGAGGCTCAGTTCACAGCTATAAGAAGCTGTAGTTTCCATTAAGATAGGTATTCCCCAAAGAAACTTTAATTCACGACGTGTAATTGGATATTTTGTTTTCCTGGAAAAACTAAAATGTTTAATTTATAAAAAGGCTCTGCAGAACTTTGCCTCTTCAGGCAAGTACACTGACAGACAAACTGCATCTGTTCCTTAAGATGATATGGGTAGGGCCTTTACCTGGCTTTAAATGTGACATAAATTTTAGGTTTCTTACTGCAATCCTAGCAAGATATTTTCAAAAGAAATGAGTTAGACTTTGCTAGAAAAGTGTGATGAAACAGTTTCTTTGGGTGATGCTGCTCTGTGTGCTTTAAGGAACATGTTGATGCATTTAATAGAGTTGTCTGCCTGGTACCCGCACATAAATCTCAGGTTTTCTGTAAAGAAAGAGGATTTTGGTTTTTCACTCTGGTTGACATTGGGCTATTTAGAAGAAGTTGGCTGCAAAAGAGGCTGAGAACTGTGTCTCATCAGGAAATGAAAAGTTTCAGACTCAATGAAGAAAATTATTCCTTTCCTGTAAAATTCATGATGTGTGTCCCACAGAAGTTTGTGATGTCAATAACATCACGTTACTAGCTATCCATTAAAACAGCTTTAGTCTGTTTTAAGTCAACTATTTTTAGTTAAAAGTGTGTATGCAATTGATGAGTGATATAAAGCATTTATGCAAACAGAAATCTGCTGTATAATTCACAGTGCAGCTTCAATAAAAAGTACCCTAAACAGTTCAAAATAGGGAAAGTCTGGATCATGGATTTTACAGGTACTGGAGTTCCCAAAGGAAGCACTAAGGTTCAGGGCATCAAGGCAATTCAAAATGAAGTGCCTTATGGAAAATGAATAGCATGGCACCAATAATGATCCACATCAGGAAGCATCTTTGGTGCAGCTTTACACAGACTCCCCAGTCTCTCATTGTGCAAAAAGGCTTTGAGGCTGAACAGAAGCACTGGGCTGAGGAAACCCGCAATAAAAATGTCGATGGCATGGCACAGCAGTTTATTTACATTACTGATATTGCTGCTCCCATCTGTGTGAGAGCTCAGGAAAACTGCTCTGGATGAAGCATAGGTTCACAATATCCCATTTGGGGTTGTAATGATTTTTTAATGATAGTTTGAAATTCGGCTGCACAGTCAAAGGTGATCCCTACTACCAAAACAAATGAGAACACTGGAGATTCTGCTGCTGGGGTGCCAGCCTTTAGTGGTGAAAAGTGGTAGAAATTACCTGTGCTGTGCTGTGATGACAAGGCACTGTATAATCCCTGAATTATTTTGTTATCCGTGGAGAGGTAGCCTGCTGTCTTTCATCCAGCATTGATCTCTGTGATGCAAAAGAATGAACCTGCTGAAAACAAATGCAGTATCTCAAAAAATACACCTTGGGTAAGGAATGAAGATCCAGATTTTGCAAAACAAAACTGCTTGAAGGTCTGGGAGATGGAGGCTGTAGGACAGGAATGTTTGGTCATTACAATCATAGGAAGAGGATGAATTTTGTCAGCAGGTAGCAAAGATGTTTTCTGTGATAGTTTTTCTTTTATTCTGTCTGGAAGGATGAAGCACTAAATGCCACCCTATTTCTATGGATTTTGAACAGTGAAAAGCAAAAAAAAATAACTAAACCAAAAAAAACCAGTCTTTTTTGTGGCTTCCCTAATAATGATAAAGCACTTTCTGATAATTCTTGGCAACCTATCCTCAAATCAGTTTTCTGGTGTGTTTAGACTTCATGTAGACTCTGTGTAAAGTCTGTTTCAAAATAAACCTTTTAATTCTTTTAAATGGAGAACACATCCTAAGGTTTTATGTAAGGAATTTGCTAATTAGAGTACAGAATAGAAACATGTTTTAAGAAATTTAGGAAGAGAGAAAATTGTCTGAACATTTTTTCACTGTGGAATGTCACACACACTCCAAGAAGAAGCAACAAGACAAGATTTTAAAAGGTAAACGCTTATTCTGCCTTAAAATAGTAAAGAGCAGTTTATATAGATAATGATAGAAGAATATGTTTCACAACTATTTTAATTTCTTATACATAATATATTAAAATATTTTCCCCTTATATGTTTGAAGTGATAAAATGGACTCTATTCTGACACATAGGCTCTCATACCACACTTCCAGGCACTGCAAAATCATTTTCCAATGGCAAATTCCTTGAATGTCGGCCACCATACAGGTAGTTGGGCTTCCAAGAATATACAGGGTGTCTACCACTAAATTGCAGATGTTTCATTGCAAAAAGAGTCACAAATCCTCAGTTATAGAAAGATACATTTCTTGTCAAGGAAGCTACCAAGTGTCTTTGGCAAGGTGTGTGGTAGTAAGCAGGAAGGAGCTGGTACACTGCACTAAAGGTGCACTGAGTGTCCTCTGAACTCCCATTAGACTGAGAAAAGGTGAGAATCTTCTCCTTATATAGACACATCTGGACATCCTACAGGACACTGATTCGGGTGGTGAAGCTTCTTTTCAAGTCAGTATCCAGCAAGAGTTTAGGTCACTTGCATTTTGGAAGATCACCACTGCTAAGCTATTGGTTATCCTGTGCTTTAAGCTGTGGGATGTTCTTTCTCATTTTGTCCAGGATAGTTCATTATGAAGGTAAAATACTAGTCATTAGAAGGGGAATATTCTTGCAGACATACCAAATAGTGGCTAAAAACTAGCAGCATTTACTCCCAAAATGCCTTGGTGAAAATATTTGATCACTTCTCATGGAGGATTTTAGCCTCATTTTCTGACAGTGTTTTGGCTATTCTTTGGAAGAGTCACACCATGAATTTGGGTAGAATCTATGTTTTCCACATTGTAAATAAATTGCAATGATGGTACTATTATTCTGCCCTCAAATCAAACTCCGTTATGGTCAGTAGAGCAGCAGACTGTTCCTTCCATTCTCTCTGTAATATGAAAGTTTCCCATGTCTTTCTAAGATGATAAAATTTGTCATAAATTTAGAGGAACTCGAGATAACATAGCCAGGATTGCTATTGCTCAGAGAGAACAAAAAGCTAACCCCAGCAAAACTGTGGAGGCTCAAAAATAGAAATAACTCCCAGAGCTGGAGAAGAGAAGGGGCCAGTGAAAGTCATCCAAGGGTGAGAGGTAACCACTGCAGAATGAAACAAAGCTAGGCTCTCTGGAGCTGCCTGCACTTCAATCACAAAAGGTAATAATAGTAAAAACATGTAATAATAATAAGAAATGCTAATTAGATCAATACCATTGTTCCATGAATCAACTCCCCATCTTACTCTCCTACACCAAACCTGTCATCATCACCTCAGTGACTTCTCCCCAGTCATGACACATTACTGAACAGTCACATAACCATAGGAGTGCTGGCTCAGCCATGGACCTGGTAAACCTTGCAGAGGACACTTAAATCAAATGTTACATTTCCTAGACTGTGCTTCTGCATCCCAAAGTCATTGAATGTGTTATCAAAGAGGCTCAGGCTGCAATTCCATTTTTTTTTTTTTTTTTTTTTTGTATAGCTCAGGCACCTATGTTTTATTCAGGTAGGCAGTATAATATTAGAAAATGGAATTTCCTCTTCTCTGTCCCCCATTTTACAGGTAAACCCCTCAACCTTTCCAAGAAACAAAGAAAGATAAATCAGACAAAGATCTCTGAACAGCCAAAGATTTTAAGCTGTATAAGTCAGGATTTCACTGATTTCCACAGGTATTACAATGAGGTTTTGACTAGTTTAAATCAATAGAATCGATTTTGTCACTATAAATTAATAAATCTCTATGAAACAACCTAAAATGCATGACTGCTGAACAAAATCTCAGCAGCTGTTCCACCCTTGTCTGTTGCTATAGACTGCATTGCTCAAAGTATTCATGTTGCACTCCAGAGATAATTTTGCATCCGATTCCTTTTCACTGAATAAACTCACTGGTTCCAATGTTAAAGTTCAGTATCTGAGTTTGCTGTCCTTGGAAGGAAGGACCTGCTGTCACAGTGAGAAAAATCATTGCCTCTTCTTTCCACAGATCAATAAAAATTCTACATGAAAAAAGTATCTAAGGTTCTTCCATAAGTTCTTGCTGAGTTATTTCATGTAAGGGAGAAAAAAGAGATGATTTGAATTTTCTTTTGTGTGCTAATTATGAGTTCCTTTTAATTTGTATGTTTCACCAGACAAACACAGATTGTGCAGATGTGTGTCAAGAAGCTAAGGGCAGGTAGCCTTCTTTCTCAATCTCATTTTTCCTATGCAGGATTTTAGGGTTTTTTAATCCTTCTAATTACCTATACAGAAAAGTATGGATTTCTGTACATTAGTAGAAACTTTTGTTTCTGTTTGTATATATGAAAATAAAATTTGGAGTTGCTTATATTTAAGTTTACAAATTACAAATTGAATTTTTTTTTTACTTGGCAGCAAATGCACACTAACTCTTTCCCATCTTGAAACTGTTCTGTATCTCATAACCTTCCTCTTTGGAGCAATCTTAAAAATTTCTAAAAATAATTTCCCTGCAGTTAACAATATTTCATTGAGATTTTTATTTTGACCTTGAAGGATATATTTTAAAATATAAAAATAATATAGTAAAAAAATGTGCAATTCACCTCACATTTTCTGTTTGATAGAACATCCAGTAAAGTTTCCTCTGTATAAAAATAACCCCCTAACTATTAAGTCTGGTTTTCATCTCAAGGTAAATTAAAATGCTCCCTTTTTAGAAGAACTGAAATGATTCTATTGATTTGCTTATAAACCTTCTCTCCAATTCCTGAATCAACATGACATGCTGAGGGCTTAAACAGGTGCCAAAAGCAAAGTTTTGTGTGTGTGTGTGTCTGCTTGGGTGCAGCTGGTGAGTGAAGATTAATAATGACCATGGTGATTACAGTCCTTGGTATTTTGGGGATTCTCATCGCCCTCTCAGATCTAGAATAGATAATAAATGAAGTACACACTGCAATTTAGATGTCTTCTGCCTGCAGTTTAGATTATCAAAGGCAGTTGTCTCTAACTCCTACAGAATTCTATGCGAAATTCAGAAAATATTTTATATGTCACGTTCCTCTTTTTGTGTTTTTTCCACACTGGACACTTACACTATTGTAATTGTATTTGTTTACAATTATTAATTAGTCTAGATTACCACTTGATTAGACAAATTATATAGGACAGGATCAACTTGATCAGCTAAAATTGTCTGCAATTTTACAGCTGTTACAGATAGGGCTCTGAGTCCTGTGATGGCAGAAAATATCAGATGAAAAATGTGAGCTCAGGCTCCTTCAGGTAAATGAGAAAATGAAACCTCTCTCCCATGCTCATGGATAAAGCATTATCCAGTAAATAAAAAAATGGATGTAACTTCCCTTTCTAGAGCAATTTTGGGTTATTTCCTAAATAGAAAATTCTGGGAAAAATATATTGAAATAAATTATTTACCAAGTGTCATGTGAAAATTGTTCCAGGATAACATGAGAGGAAAAAAATTTGGGGTTTTTTTCCCTCAAATTTCCTATAGCTGAATTTTTTTTCAGTAGATCTGAGTTTTAGAGACCTGACATCTCAGTGTTGACCATACCTTTATCAGGAAAAATAAAATGGTCATCTGAGGGTTGACTGCTCTCCACTAAAATGACTTGTGCAGATATGAGATGAAGTAACTGATTCATTTTCAGTCTCCTCTGGTAGTTCTAAATATTTTAGTCTTCCCCTATATGAACAAAACCTACACATTTATAGAAGCAAAAGCCAAAGTACTTCTAATACCTGGGGGGTTTTGTTGTTTTTTTTTCTGGGGGGGGTGTTTTTTTGTGTGGTTTCTGTTGTTGTTGTTGGGGTTTTTTGTGTGTTGTTGTTGTTGTGTTTTTTTCAAATGAATTTATTTCAGCAATAGCAGATATAAAGAAATCTGACTTTCCAAGAGCTGATCTTTGGAGATAGGTTGCCTGAATATTTTCTACACAAAATAAATTCTGTACCTATTTGTTTATATTTGCTCTGTGGTTCAGGAGCAGTGTACAACTAGTCTTGTCTTCCAGAAAGCTTTCCCACACTCAGAAAAACCCCAGAAACACAGGTTTTTGAAGCCAGCAGACCCCAAAGTTTTCCTCGCACTACTGCTGCAAAGAGAGGAAAGATTCTGCTGCCTTATTTCCCCTCTCCTGGCAGCAGAGAGCTGAGTATTTAGATCCTTAGTAATTAAAACATAACAGCAAACTTTGTTACCACTCTGTGATAGCAGCAGATCGGCATCATCATCCTCTTTAAAAGCTTGTGAGAATGCAACCCCTCAGGAGAGATGTTCAGTAACTATCTGCACATCATTTTCTTGATTCAGCTAAATCTGACACTGATTGCTGAAAGGGGCATTGCTTGTGCTTACAGGTAACTGCTGTGTGCCTGTTTCCACAATGGATAAATCTGCTGTTTCACCAGTAATTTTGATATGATGAAAGATAAATCACTTTGAACACAAATACTTCAGCTTACACTCTAATAAAATTCAATAATAGGCTTCAATATCAAGAGTATTACTTTTCTTGTTGCATCATCCCTCATTTCTTTGGAAAAAAAAACCCTAAATTAGGTTTAAAGATTAGTAAATCTCAGTGTTATGCAGTTCTTGTGATTCCTATCAAAATTAATAGAATATATCAAAACAAATTGTCCTTTTCTCCTGAGGGGTGTATTATAAATCTGCTGCAGAGGTATCAATTTCCTTCACCCTTTATTTAACTAGTAAGATTCTATTTGCCATTCAGGTTGCAAGCTTTCAAGGGATCACCGACCCCTGAATTTAATACTTGATAACCCTTTCTAAGGCTTGTAGAGTTGACACAGTTTATATCTTTAGATCTGAAAGAAATGTTCTCTCTCAGCTAAAAGACTGTGCTGGCTGGCTGGATCAGCCAAAATAAAGTGTCCTCTAATGGCTTACATGAAATATAATTTGCTCATTCACTCATAGAGACAGAAGTCCCAGACAATAAAGGATAATTAATTTACAGAGGATTAAAAATTATTAAAATTATGCTTTTATTGTATGTGTGAACATACTCTTTTACTAAAATGGAAATTAATGAGTGAGCAATACAAATATTTTCAAGAAGGAATTCATAGGAATAAAAGCCTGCTTTTCTATAGAGGTATGTTAAACAAAATGATTAAGAGTCTATAGGCTGTGGGAACACAGGTGGAAAGAATTGCCAAAATGCCAATACACAGAGAAAAAAAAAGTTTCAAGTTTCCTGGTAGCTCTTATTTCACCTTAAGTATTTTTAGAAAGTGTTCTGATATTCATAAATATCAGAGTGTTCCTTGAAGAGATTAAAACTTTTCAATATAACTTGCAGCTTTTTTACTTCCTTATATCTGTAAAAGTGATAATACCCTTAAGCATTTATTTGTCCTTTTAGACATTGATGTTATTTAAAATCATGTCCCTTCCCCCTCGTGTATCTCATGGAAATGTTGAGCATTACAGCTCTACACAATTGTGAAATGACACATTTACTCATCTACTGTAGGAAACACTACTCTGAACAGATGAAACTTAGAACTGCATAATATACATCCACAATCAAAAGAAAAACAATTCTCCTAAATTATCTGTAGATCCATGGGAAGCAATAAATCCTTCAGAAGTGTTTGAGGTACTGTAGGGTACAGTAAGAGTACTACACTAATGATAAGAGTTCCCTAATAAACAGTACTGCAGAACTGGCAAATACAACTAAGTAATAAATGAGGAATGAAGAAAAAGAAGATGATAGAGTTCAAATCTATTAGTTACAGAGAAAATCCAACATATTTAAAGCCAGACGATGGTATTCTCTCCACGGGGTTTACTGTGTGCTATTTTTTCAATTATGAAAGGCATAAGCTATGAACAAACTTCCTCTTATAAACACTTATCATTTACTGATAAATATTTATCAGTGCATTGTATCAGTTTTTCTCAGTTTTAATTCCAGTCCTTCCAGTGGAGTCACAGTGATGTTCCAGGGTGGATTGAATCACAGTAGGATATCAGTAAGTGTAGCCTTTCTCCTAAATTAGAGCATGATGAATTATTTCTCCTTTCCCCAAATAGACTAAAATTTGAGTGTCCATTTTTATTTTGTCTTATTTGATCAACTACTTGCAGATATAGAAATATATGGGTGGAGAGAAGGTGGATCTGAGTGGGAGAAGGATTACTGTTATTTTATTTCCATTGATTCCAATCTGTATTTTCATAATCATAGAGGAGTTGAGACTGGAAGGTACCTCTGGTGGTCACCTGGTCCAGCTTCACCTGTTCAAGCAGTTTCACCTAGAGCTGATTGTTCAGGGTCATGTCCAGACAGGGTTTGAATATCTCCAATGACTGAGACTCCACAACCTCTCTGAATAATCTGTTCTAGGTCACAGTCAAAGATATTAACAAATATCACACTGAACATGTGGGGAACTATGTTAAGTATCTCTGATGTTTCTGATTCTGAAGTTTTGGTTGCAGGAAGACAAGTTCAAGAAAAAGGGAGACTAATTAATAATAAATTCATAGTTTGCAACTCTTTAGGCACAAACTTCCTTAATTTTTTTTCCAATGAGAAAGGACAGATAAAACAGAGAGGTAAAGGTCCTGATGGATCACTATTTCCATCCTGTCAAAGTGAATCAAATTAGATATTTCATCTTTTTTTTTCCCAAGCTGAAAGAATCATATTAAGTCAGAATAATGCACGAGGTGATGTGAAATAGAAAATATCTCAAACAACCCTTTGTTTTAATTTTAAAGTTCAAATAAAATCTAGTCATGTATCATTGATGTGAAAGCAGAAGAAAATAACTTCTACTTTAAATTTGAAAACAAACTGTGATTTTTCTAAGAATTATCATTCTTTAATATTGCAAAATATCTTTAATAATCTTTTTTTAAATGTAAAAAATATATAATTTTTTGTAGTGTCATTCTCATTAATCTCTTCTTTTCTTCTTTTTTTCTTTTTACTCATAAAGAGAGTACCAGCTGAACAGACAAGGTCCTGAAAATAACAAACTCTTTTCACTTCTCTTCAAAGTTTAGGAAAACCCTGTAATTATGCACAGTAAAAAAAATGTTTTCCATTTAAAAGACCATCCAATTTCTTCACTAGCACACTGGGTAAGCTATTAGGCAAATCTTATCCAACCACACTAATTTCTGCTGTTGGGGCTCTACCTGCAACTGTGTAATGGCTGATTCTAACTCCCCAGGTTACCTGACTGCTCTTAAATTTGACACAAGCCTAGATAAAGATTTACATTTACAGGAGGCTATTACTGAGCCCCTGAGAAATAAATTCTTCCAGTTACAAATAAATTCTTCCAGCTTGCCTATTTATCTGTTAAAATAGTTGGCACTGAGCCATTCTGCTGGATGATCACCTCCAGCAGACTATATAACTTGAGAAAAAATTATTATTGGCTTGTGAGACTGCTCCATGTTCGTGAAGGGGCAGGACACCTTCCCTCCTGCACATGGTCTGCCTGGTCTGTTTTCTAGGTGCATTGCCAGATTTGAGATTCCCAGAAAGGAATGATCCTTGTTGTCACTCTGTCTGTGGTAATAGGCTTTATTTGTATCTTTCTTTACATCAACTCACAGTGTACAATCCTCTCTTTATGTCTACATTGGTATTCCAACTTTTTTTTTTTCTGTCTACTTGAATGAAGCTTTTAGGTTCTTACTTCCTGAATTACATTTTATTATTATCCAGAACAGTGATAATTATTTTTAGTGCCAGGAATAGGAAAGGACCTGCTGAGGGCCCTTCCCAGCTTTTGAGCTAGACTATTGTCGAATTTAGCAAGAGCCAGCAGCAGATGCCTTTCTACAGAAGGATCTTCTGTGACATTTGTGAGGGACAGGAGCTCAGTCCACCCATCCTGCTCTCTTCTGAGCATTAAAGAGGCAAGGGTTTCATCCTCTTTATGGGACCTGGGGCGCTCCAGCTCTGACACAATCAGTTATCTTCTCATATTTTAACAGGATATCCTGAGGTTAGGACCTTAGCTGGATATTTCAATGAATCCAGAAGCATATATCATATATCAGATAAATACAATAAACTACACAACACTGAAAATTTTCCACCCAGGTTTCCAGCCCTTTAAACATTTGCAACAGTGCAATTTAATACTAGAGACTTTTACAAAAAATAGGAATACACATTTTACACTTTTTTTTTCTTCTTTATTTAGGGATCGTATTCGGTGTCTCAAAAACCAAAATAAAAAGCAGAACAGCCTTACAATCCTCTGAAATTAACAGAATGTTAGTTAACTAATGTTTTACATTTTCTAGCAGGGAATTATAAAATGAACCTCTGATGCCATATAGACTCAAATTTAACAGAGTTAGAATAGCTGACAACAGAAAATCTCATATAAACACTGGAATACAAATAATTCTAAGACTCAAGCTAAACAATTACATATTCCTCAGATGCACATTCCTAATTAAGTCTTCTAAACCTCTAAAATATCGTCACCACTCTTCTTCCTGTCTTTAAATAAGCGTGTAAAGAACAATGAGCTCTTTGCAGCTAACAGGCACTGCAGAAGAATAAACTTCATTTTTCATTCCTTGCTATCACTTTTTAGACCACTCTGTGTACTGTGGCCAACAGATTCTTTAAATCTATTGAAGAATAGCATGTGCTCCTGACCATGTACCAGCCCAGTGGAGTAATACATGCATATATTTATTTCCTGGGCAGAATGTGTTTTCATTTACCCAGATCCTGTCCTTGCACTCATTGTGGCTGTGCATGATGCTCCCTAGAGGTGGCTGTAAATTACTGGGGTGTGAAATCACCAAGCTAAGAGAGTTTTGTTTAGTTTACTACAGCCACCAGCCAAAGCAAAAGAAAGTATTTATGTAGGGTCCAGATTCTGAAGTCGTCTTGTATGACATCCAGTGTATTCAGCAAAGAGGAAAGTGTCTTTGATGCCTTAAGTTTTAGCTTTCACATTTTCCAGATCTATGCTGCATTAGTATATAGCTATACTAATATATAAAGTGTTAGCAAGTTCTCTTCACAAACAGTTTAGTTAGACAAAACAATCCTTTTCCAGCCTGAGAACCAAGGACACCATTGCAGCTTCAAGCCCCAAAAGGATAAACAGCAAATTGAGGAGACCAAACTGGGAGGATGCAGCTTCATAGGCATCACCTTCTTCCAGTAAGAGAGAAAAACATACAGGTGCTGCCAGTTCACTGGACACAACTGTGTTATAACCACAGAATCATCATAGCTAGAAGAGCTATTGAAAACCATCCAGTCCACTCTTAAACTTAGCAGCACCATAATCACCCGCAAATCACATCCCCAGAGCCACATCCAGATACTTCTTGAACACTGCCAGAGACAATATTCCACCACCTCCCTGGACACCTGTTCCAGTGCCTGATCACACTTCCAAAGAAAAATAAAAAATCTGATATCTAATCTGAGCCTCCCTTGACACAACTTGAGGGCATTTCCTCTTGTCCTTTCACTTGAGACATGGCAGAAGATATCAACAATCTCCTCTCAGGTAGTTGTAGAGAACAATGAAATCCTTTTCAGGTAGTTGTGGAAAACAATTAAATCCCTCAGAAGCCTCCTTTTCTCCAGACTAAACAACCCCAGTTGCCTCAGCCTCTTCTTACAGGACATGTTTTCTAGACCCTTCACCAGCTTTGTTGCCCTTCTCTGGACAAAATCCATCACCTCGGTGTCCTTTGAACCATAATTGGAAAGCAAGAGCTTTTTGTCTAGAGTCCAAAAGGGAAGATGTCGTAAATAAATTTTATTTCCTATATCACTTCCAGTCTCTTTTAGTCAGCTAACTAACACCTATTACAACGATTCATTACAAATTTAGCAGTGAGTGTCCAGAAGACAAATGGAATTTAGGAAAGGCTGAGGTAATAAAATCTATAAAAAGACGCAGATCCTTTTCATACATTGCTGTGAATGCATATGAATATTGAGTCTTACTATAATATCTGCAAAATATTCTCCACTTTATGTACAGCAGCTACTGTTTGCTGTGTGATAAATTAGCCTAAACTTTTCTGTATGACAGCTATATCACTTCCTAAAAGAGGACTGAAGAGACTGGCATGTGGATCAGCTGGGCAAATATTTCATGAGCAGAAACATCAAATGTTATCCAGAGTAACATTTAGGATGATGTTACAAGATAGGCTAACATCAGTTCCCTCATTGGAAGATTTTAAAATATTGACTGTTGACAGTAAAGTTTCTTATCCATATATATTAAAGTTAAATATGTTTTCCTATAGGAAAGCATTGCCAAACACAAGGGTGTTCAAAGGTTTATGTCTCTCATGTCTTACACAAAAGGCTGGTACCAGAGATACATGTCTTGAAGTGGATTTGGAGATGGGGCCATGGATTTAATGGTGACATACGATAGCAAACTTCTGGTCAATGTCAGATGTTAGTGTAAGGTGAAATTACTGGAAACCATTAAATATAAAATTTGCTTGCAGCTTCCCTAACATTCAGTAACTCACCAAACTGCAGGTAACATGCCATATATTAATCTACTGATAAAATCATATCTGGTATTCCTAATATCTGGTCTGACTTTCGAGATTCATTTTCTCAACACACAAAAAAGACATCTTTAATACTGCACATCTCCTGTGGATGAGCTCCTGATGAGAAACTCTGCTGTACTACATCAACCAAGTTAAATAAATAATATTAGGTGAAAAAGGTATGATATTATGTATCAAGTTATAAGAGTAATGCAGCAGAATCACCCTTATCATTACTATGGCTCATCTTTACAAAATCCAAACCACCACTGAGAATAACTAAATATTGGCACAATCTGCCCCAAGAGTTTGTCCACTTGTCTTTAGACATTTTCAAGACTCTGTTGTATGTGGCCTTGATTAGACCTTCTTTGATCAGGAGGTTGAACCAAAGAGCTCACAAGGTCCTTTTCAACCTGAAATACTTGAGGACCATATATGCAAAATTTAGGGCTGTGACTGAAACACTTTCAGTGGTTCAGGAAGGAAAACCTTGCTACTGCTTTTAAATTTTTTTTTATAAATATATAAAATATTTTTGACATATAGGATTTCTAAAAAATCACATGTGAAAGAAAATGGATGATGCCATGATTTGTCTTTTATTTTTTTTATCTTTTCTAGCAAATAAGATTGAAAAGGTACTAGTAAGGTACAATTCAGATGTCAGAGATTAAAAGAATCTATACTTGCACTTCTGACTGACAGCATTTTTTGATGCAGGCTTCCTATGTATTCAATATATTTTTATGTATTCAGATTCAGATCAAAATATAAGCAGATTTCAGAGATATTTCTTGATCCCAGGAAAGCCTTAAAATTAAATATTAGCAAAAAAACTTTGAAAAATTAATTCATAGTTTGGAATTTTAGAAATTAAACATATTTTATGAAGCATTGCAATTTGTAGCTGTTTCAAGAAGGTAAGGAAAATGATAAATTTAAATTTTAATGAACAGAAGCAGTGGAATATTTTCTACTTACTGAGCAAGGACCAAAAAGGGAAAATGTTAACAGTTAATACACAGAAAGATCAGAGTGAAATAGCCCTTTCTGAACTAGTAGTAACACATTTTAAATGACCCTGCAAACACAACATACCCATGGAATGCAGGAGCATGAAACTTTTATTTTTTCTGTCTTGAATCCTACTTATCTAAGATGATGTTATTGAATTAATAAATGCAGCTTTTGATATTGGCAAATTACAACAGCAACTCATTTTTATTCTATTCAGAAATCACCTTACATTTGGCTGGGAGAATAATGAGATTTGAGCTCCCATAATGACATTCAGAAACAACCTCTTCAAGTCCTTTCAGGCAGCACCAGCAAATAGAAGTTGTTCAAGTGTGTCACAAAGCTGCCAGCATATGAGGCTGGCTCTGAGAATGCTTTCAGGAGTTGCCTGGTGTGTGCTCAGGATATTTTGAGACCTGATTCAGTTTTAGAGGAAGTACCTAGAAAACTTTCCTCTGATTTAAATGACAGATGACTGTAAGATTCCACTTGATGAAAATAAACAGTGTCTGGTTTCTTGTTTGATTAAAAAAAAAAAAAAAAAAAAAAAAGGTTTAATGTTGCTAGCTTTCTGAAAAAGGAATCTTAAGTCAGAGCTCCTACAGCTGTGTAAATCTACTCTATTAAACCTACAACCAGTTTCTGTGCAGACAGAATTGACACTGAGTGTTTTGGAACTGAATTCTCTTTTCCCAGCTGAAGAATTTTCAAGACATAATTACAAATGCAGCCATGTAATAAATGAAGAAAATGATGACCCAGAGCATGTAAGTGATACAAACCAGATCAAATACTAACTGCCTAATAAAATTCTATTTATATGAAAAAATATTTAAAATATTGGATATTTTTCATTGAGGTATGGATATGAATTGTAATGCTAAAATATTTTTAAACAATCAAAGGAAATAATTATTTACTCTGGTGGATCATAAATATGGATAGTGCTGCTGCTGAATGTCATCATGTTTCTGGAATTAACTAAGCTCCTATTTGACATTCCTAATGCACAAACTAACGTAGGCATGTGATGATTTTAAAGTGTGTCCATAAACCCCATTGAACTCAGTGGTATTTAGGGATAAGTGTAATGTTAAAAACACACTGAGTTGTTTTCTTCAACACACAGGTTTGCTAGTAATGAAGTCTAAGAGGATTTTAATAACTTTGGGTTTATTGATTTATTGGAAAAAGACCATAATTTTGTCTGACTATAAATAGCATACAAGTTAAAAGGGCCATAAAATAGACCATAAATCAAAGGCACAACAAAGCAGTACTTAAAACAAAACAAACCAAAAGAACCCAAACAAACCCATAAGCACTTTTCAAAACTGACTTGAACCCAGGCGAATCTTCCTACCCTTTGTAGTATAAATAGTTTGTATTTTGTTAGGTAATGAAAAGGCTAAAGAATTCTATGCAATTTATTCAAATTACAATCAAATATTTCAAATTTTAAAATACTTTGGGAAATTTTCTGCAGAATTATGAGGAAAACTAAAGTGTGTGTTTTTCAGTATTTCAAAATAAACTATTTAATTACCTAAGTCTCTCTTAAAATTAAGTTAGAGAGATGTTTGTGTGCTGTTACATTGTCTCTTTCTCTTTGAACCAGTTTCTGGGTGTATTCATTATGTTTGTAGTACTGATCTAGAGAAAAATTATAATTACTCTTAAAACTACAGAAAAAATTATGCCAGGACAGAAAATTCTGAGAGCTTTAACTCTCTCTTTTTCCTTTTGTGCATACTTATGTTATTTTCTACAAATCAGAACAGCTGTCAAATATGGCAGTGAAGGTATGTATTGAAGATTACTCAATATTCTCCATTTGTGTGAAAAATGTCCTTACCTCCAATTTTAATCATCTTGAAAAGATTTAGAAACCATTGACTTGATTTAGGTGACCTATGCCATACACAAAATGAAAAGGCTTCAGAATGGTTCATTATAGGAAGCAAATTTCTGAAATATTACTAACTAGCAAAAGCAATCAATGCATACATAGAAAAAAATCTTTTTGGTGGATGGTTCTGATAGAAATAAATATTTGTAAATTCTTTTTAATCAGGATCACTTCATTGTTTTGATTTACTTGGTAGATTACCTCAATCCTTAAATCAACAGAGCAGGGTAGGTAATAACATTTAATAATGGAATAGGAATTACATGCCAATGATGATTACTTCTTCAATCAATTTTGTACTAAAAAAAGATGAATAACATTGTATCCTTAGGTAACATTCAAATACTGTGAAATACTTTTAGCTTAAAACTTGTACTTCTTGAACTAAAATACTTGTATTTCCCAAGAACAGTCAAGTGTTTTAGTTTTATACATTGTTCTTTTGTCGTAAACAAAGAAAAATAGATATGAAATCAAAATGGTTTTTTAATAGTTTTTATTATTTTCCAGTATAAAATTACTACCTTAATTTCAATTTTGTAGGTGTTCTGTGGTATTGTAAGTAGATAAACTATTAAATATCACTTAGATTGTTAAAAATATGGTTTCATTTTTAATTATATTAACTTTATACTAATAGGTTACATTTTTATTATTTGAAGTACGAAAATAAATTATCACATCCAGTCTTAATAAATATTTTCAGAAGTTTAAATATACAGTAATTCTATGGCATATTATTTTACGTCTTGTTCTGCCCAAAAACGTTCTTGTTGGTTGTGTTTTCCCATTGGTGCCTACATTTCTAGGTTTCATGAATTATCAAAAACTAAGTTTTGGTTTGTTGAGCTGCACTGAACTGTCAGAGGAACAAGCATGGAAGGAGTCCCTTAATTTAGTTCATTCACAGAGAAGATACCTTTTCACCTGCCATTTGACTGTTGAGTTTGTCTAGTGCAAGACTTGTGCATCTTGTTCCATCTTGGGCATGGCTAAACAAGGCAGGCTGAGGTTGTTTCACAGCTCATTACCTGCTCCTCCTGGCAGACACTCCATGGAGCACCTGCTATTTGTCTCAAAGGATTAAAAGCACAAGACACAATTCAGTCCCAGCAAGCCTTGAGTTACTTAGCTTTTATCTTCCTCTTGCTGTGCACACACAGAGTGACAGAGGATGCTGTTGTTCTTGGTAATTAGATAATTCTTTTGCCCTTTCCATGATGTCATTAATTTTTTAAAACTTATAGGCATTTAACTAATGCATTATTGCTCTTCTGTAAAACTATTAAGCACAGCATTTTGTGGTTCAGAGAAGATGTCAGTTATTGCTAATGCTGGGTAATGAAAAGGAGTTGATTAATCAAAACACATGGTGTAACTATGAATGTGGCAACAGCTTAAAATGGGTTTAAGACAAACTGCCAGTTTGTGACAGTTTAACAGCCATGAACTGCAGATTTGAAAGTTGTGTTCTAGTTGTTTTCCCTTGTAAGGAAATAATGAAAAATATTTTCATAGACAGTAAAATTTCATAACCTCTGGGACCTGAGGATGCAGCTAGAAGCTTTGATCTCCAGTTTAATACAGAGAGATCATCATGAACAATTATATGCCACATTTGCTCCAGTTTGCTTTCAAACACTAATTCACAGGCTTGCATCCTGCATTTGCACCTGTGTTTTAGAACCAGCATTTTTAAATCTGATTTTTTTGGCTCTAGCTAAAGTCCACTGTAAACTTGGACAGGGAGTCAGTGAGGTATTTGAACCTGAAGCATCTGTGACATTTTTTTTCCATCTTCAAATGTAATTGAAACTTTCAAATTATTATGAGAAGAGAGTGTGCAACATAATTCTCTATTTTCAAATATCAAGAAAAGTGTGTTTACCATTTTAGAGCCTATTGCCCTCTCTTTAATTTTTATCTGTCGTCCATTACTGATGCATTTGAATTAATTTTTTATTTAACAAACATATCCAAACCAGAGAAACCTTACATCTGAATGAAGGCATAGAAATACATATTTGAAGAGTTCATAGAGACATTGAAATATGACAACTTCTTCCTTTAAGAACCACACTGAGGAGATAAAAAAGGAATGAGTTATAATCTAATCAATGAGAGTGGCAGCTCTACAAGTAATCTAAGCAATGCATGGGATTTGCATAAATTTTTACTAAGACAATTTCACATCCCTGATGATTTGTGTTTCACTCTACACAGTACTTTTGTCTGATGCAGAGTTTTCCCTTGACAGCTTCCCAACACATTTTGGATTCAGATTAAAAAGATGTTGAAAGCACAAATATCTGCTGATTCAAGCAGCATTGTGTTAATCAAGTAATAGTTTTAGCTGTGCTTATCAATTATACCAATTACAAACCCTCCTTACATAGATGTCAGTACACACAGGTCTGAACACATTGGAAGCCTGCTCAAACCAGCAAGGACCATTTATTTGAAGTTACAGGCTTTTGTAAGAGATAATTATATCTATTCTGTAATAATTTTATCCTGGTTTTATGGTAAGCAAGGGTTTGGACAAACCTTTCTCTAATAGATGATGTGCTTCCAGGTAGGGGAGACAGAACAAAACCAATATCATGAGCATTCTCCCTCTTGACACAAAACAAACACATGCACTGAAATTCTCAACAAGTAACCATACAGCAGGTTCTCTAGGGGACCAGAAGCTTTTCTAGCTGGAGAATTCCTGCTAGCCTCCACAAGAGGCAGAGAGTTTTTCAGGCAGAACTTAAATCAGCACTTTGGATCCCACTCAAAAAACATCATTGAACTATTTGAATGTGATAAAAAACCTTTCCATAAAGAGTACAAAACAGAGTAGTCTGAATTTAACCAGTTCTGCAATGCTAAAAGAAGAAATGGTTTCAATAGGAATAGACAAGCTACATTTTAAATTACAAAAGTAATTTTATCTTAAGAGCATTTAAAGGCATTAAAATGAAAATAAACACTCACTTGTGTTGCCCTCACTTAAAAACCAGAAAAGATGTGATTAAGATCTCAAACTACTTAAACTCATTATTTTTACAACAAAAAAAATTTCTAATATCCTGGATTGGGACAATCCAGGTCTGTTGTACACATGACCAATGGGCTGAATGCATTAGCATAAAAAAGAAGGAGTTTATACGTAATAACATATATCTAATTATAATGAAAATATATGCGTGAATGCCAAAGCTGGCACAAATACCAAATCCATTGTTCTTGTCAGTTTTATAATAATGTGAAAATCAGCATTTTTTAAGAAAAAGTGTGCATATACATTTTTTTCTGACTCAATATCAGTCATTAAGCTAAATTTTATGATTACCAGTTTAGTTTATATCCCTTCAGATCAGGAACAGTTAACCAATAATTTAGATGTTACTTATAGCTTAGAATACCATCATGGTTATGAGTTAAGTTAGTAATGAAAGAGTCCATTGCCTCAAATGGGAACAAACTAGTTAAGTCATGTTGGAAGCAGCAATATCTGTCTCACTCACTGAGAACTAGAACAGTATTTAAGAAGATGACACAGAATACTTCAAGCAGGAAATAATACCTTTATGTTTTCATTTATAACAACAGTGAAATTCTCCTGCCCTGATGGCAGCCTTTTCATGACAACATTTTCATCACAGATTTGGAGATGGATGAAGGCAGTTATGAGACAAATTGTTATCCAATACTGAAGTTAAACCTTTGTTGCAGCTCCTTCAGAGCTTTATAAGACACTCAGCTCACTAGGGTCTTTCATACCTTTCTACGTTTCCTTTTTGTGGGATCAGAGCTTGGTAAAAAAGCTATACAAGCCCTCAGCTGAGTCACAGATTTCCTTTTCCTGAGTCCATCAAACCAAAACAACTTTTAAAATTTCTAGCAGGACATTTGGGAATCTCCCATTATCACAACAATTCTGGAAATACCAAGGTATTGGAGGATTTTTCTTAAAGGCCTTCACAGAACAGAGATTCTTTGAAATTCTGCAAAAGAGAATTCATATTTATATTTTGTTCATTTAAATTTAGGGCTCAAAGATTTAATGTCCTTCTTCTTAGCCAAGGAGACAGTCCTGAAACTCCTCTCTTTTGTATGTGCACTTGAGAGGAATAGGAAACTTGTCTCTATATTTAACCTGAAAAGATAGAATCCTTTTTCACTTGATGAGGTGCATTTGTGCATGTAGCAGAGAAATTTCACTGGATGATTAAAAAGAAATTAATCTCTGGTACATTTGAAAAATATGTCTGTCTCCTTGTTTCAGTAGGATACAAGGCAGCCTTTTTCCTCCTTCCTGCCTTTTGGAACACTCAATAAGCAAAAGACGAGTTTAAAAAATCTGTGCACAGAGCTAAAATGCCCTTAAACTTGCAGTTATCAACTCAAATGTTATTCAGAGTGGTGAAAAAAAAAGAAAATAGGAATAGGAATATACCTGCTGATGAAAATAAAGCTACAGTGCATGAGGTGTATCAATAAGTTACAGATATTGATAATTGTTGTGAAGCCTCTGTTGAAATTTGTGATGTCAAATAATAGATAGTTCTCTGTATGTGTCTCAAGCTGGCATGCTCAACAAGGCTGCAGTTTGTGACTGACAGAACTGAAAAAAGCCAATTTTTTTCTTTGCACTTTTAATTAAGGCTCTCAAAGTTTTACACAGCAATGAGACAGCTCCCCACATTAGCTGTGCTGCTGTTCTGCAGCAAACAGCACATTCTGACAGGGGTGCATTTTATTCATTTTATATTCTTAGATTATCTTCTGCAGTTGGCATCTCTATTTTTAGCTAATCAGATGGTTTTTTCCCCCCTTGGGAAAACCACTCTAAAAAGTTGCACTGAGGCAGCAAATAGACATATTTAGTTGGAAACCAACCTAATTGCTGCAGATTATTCATGTTGAAGACACAGGCTTTTTACCAGATCTTTATGCTTTAATCCAAAATATTATTATTCGTTTGGGCACATATAACTTGTCATTAACTTTCTACAAAAATGTTCCCATTCTATTTTCCTAAAGGGAGGTTTCCTTTTTCATGGTATACTCAGAGAATTGAGATCAAATGGAATCCTGTGCTTGATACTTCAAAGCTTTGCCCTTCTCAATATTGAACAGTTTCCTTGGAGGACCCTGAACAAATACTTTTTAGTTTCCTAGCTACTCTTGCTAATATTCCACCTAAATTTCCACTAACAGTCTTACAGACCAGAAAATATTTTGCGTGTGGATGACTTTCCTAAACGAACTGTATATATTAAACAAATTCTACATATCTCCAGATTAATGCACTTTTCATCCAGTAATTGTAACTATTGAAATAAAAAGTGTGGTGTTTTTCTGCAAAATATTGCACAAAGGTTATTTCTGGCACTTTATTTACAAACATCCATGTAACAGTGAAGTATTTACATAAAGGCAGCACACAATTAATGAAATTAAGCATGGAAAATCACTGATTTTTTTTTTTTTTAATAAGAAATACTGTTTGATATCTGTGGTAGGTTAACCTTCATTAAAGAACACCCACCTAGGTGATCAGTCATTCCACTTTGTGTATTCTTGAATGCAAAATAATAGGTGGGATCAACGACCAGAAAAAAATCATAGAGTTCTTCCCTACCTGTTACAAAGAAACTCACCGAGCGTATCTAATACATATGTTCACTTTTCTTTGCTACATTTAGCAAACTGTCAAGAAGTCAGACAAGACTTTCTTACAGCCATTTTTGCATCAAGGACTTAGATCCAAATTTCAAAGGGCTTTAATTATTCCTGTGATGGATATGGGACTATTTTACCATTTTTACACTGTCATAAGGCAAAGAGCATTACCACTTGTCATATCACAATCAAGAGTTGCAGAGCAGCTGGTGGAAATAATAGCTTTATTTTTTCTCTGGAAAAATTCTTGTAAATATACATAGCCTTCTGAAGAAGAAGCTACAATCTTCAGATTGTCAAGGTGGTGTGCATGGAGCTCTGCCTGAGGACAGGTGAGAGGCTGACCTAGGGTTTAGACATAAGCACTAAAGGGAGGGCAGGGACAGAGACATTGTACTGCGGATCTGCTGCAGGCTGCCTGACCAGGAAAACTGAGCAGATGATGCTTCTATAGACAGATGGGAGCAGCCTCATATTCACAAGCCGTGGTCCTCATGGGGAACTTTAACCACCCTGATAGAGGATGGAGGAACAAAACAGCAGGGCACAGGCAATCCCAGAATTTCCTGGGATGCACTGATGATAACTTCCTTCTCCAGGTGACAGGAGACAAGGAGAGGTGCTGTGCTGGACCTTGTCCTCAGCAACACGGAGTGGCTGCAGGGAAATGTGAAGGGCATTCTGGGCTGCAGCCTGGGCTGCAGTGACCTTGAGGCAGTGGAATACAAGATCCTTGGGGATGGGAGGAGGGTTCATAAACAAGCCCACTGCCCTGTACATCAGGAGAGCAGACTGCAGGATAAAGTCCTGCAAGGAGGAGAGGCACAAGAAGGAGATGACTGGAGGGCAGGAGAAGCTTTGCCATGAAGACAGGCTGAGGGTTGTGCATCCTGGAGAAGAGAAGGCTCTGGGAATAACTTCCAGCAGCCTTTCCACGACTGCAGGACGCTCTCCCGGGCCACGTGTTTGATGGCCACCTGCAAGCCATCGAGACAGGGGAGGCTGAGCTCAAGCCCTGCCCATGCCCACAGCTGCCCCTCCCCTCACGCCCGGCCTTCCCGCTCACTCACCGGCTCTCCGTCCGAGAGGCGGACGCCCGAGAAAACGGTGCCGAAGCCTCCGCTCCCCAGCTGCGGGCCCAGCTGGTACAGCTCCTGCAGCTCCTTCTTTCGCCCTGTGGCCAATGTATTTAGGAACACTGGTTTTATTGTGCCTC
>VXBR01007698.1:1459241-1486203 GCA_013400215.1 Cisticola juncidis | reverse complement strand
TTCCGGCAGGTGAGAGACCCCCGGAGTCGCCCCCGCAGGTGAGAGACCCCCGGAGCCGCCCTCGGGCATGGCCCCGCCTGTTCCGGCAGGTGAGAGACCCCCGGAGTCGCCCCCGCAGGTGAGAGACCCCCGGAGCACCCCTTGGGCATGGCCCCGCCTGTCCCGGTAGGTGAGAGACCCCCGGAGCTGCCCCCGCAGGTGAGAGACCCCCGGATTCCCCCTTGGACATCGCCTCGCCTCCGCCGCCAGGTGAGAGACCCTCGGACCCTCCATCGGATCCCTGCCCAGGGTTCCCCGGCAGGTGAGAGATTCCTCAAGGCCCCGGGTCCCCACCCGCTGGGGACACCCGCACCCCTCATTTGGCGGGGGCAGCTGCGTCCCATAGCCCCGTGCCAAGGCGTCATCCCAGCCTATCTGTGGGGTGGAATGGGGTTGTGTTTGTCTTTGAAAGGCGACCCCAGTTCGGGATGGTGGGAGGCTGGGGGAGCACCGCCACCTCTGTTTGCAGGGGTCAGAGCAGAGAACACCCCACCGGAGACTGGACCGGGAAGCTTCACCCCGTTTTGGAGTGGGTCACCGACCATTCCCTACTGGGGCGGGGGTCCCGGTCCCACACTGGAGATGGAGCAGCCCTGGCTCTGTTTCGAACGGAGGAACCGGCACCCCATGTTTTGGGCAGACCCCTTTCCCCGACACTGGCCCGCGGGGGTGATGCTGGCGGCAGGGCAGGGCCGGGCCAGCCGGAGCGACCCGCTATGGGGCGGCCCCGCGGCCCCAGGCTCCCCCCGCAGCGCTCCGAGGTGCCCCGGGCTGCCCCGAGCCTCCACCGGCCCCGGTAATTCCGCCTCGGGAGTCCGACACCGGAGCAAAACAAAGACCCAGCCGGGCTGCGGGCTGATGTTTTCCCTCGCACGGAGGGTTTCCTTGGTAAAATTCAGATGTTTCCTTGGGTCTCGATTAAAATAACAAAGTGGGGTATTTACTAGGATGTTATTTCAAGTCTCTTAAGTCCCTGGTTATGTCTGTTGCGATTTCTCCGCAAATACAAAAACAAGCGCTGCGATGATTTATTTGAAGGAATGTAGGTGTTTCGCCAAAACAAACACGGCTTTTTTTTCCTTCTCCCCCCCTCCCCGAAACAATCGCTTCTCACGAGCGTTTGTCTCTGCAGCCTCTTGGATTTCTTTCTGCTGTAAGTTTACAGGTGTCTTGTCACAGTATCGGAGCAGGTTTCTTATGCCAGCCAGCGGCTCTGCTCGGTATGTGCACACACTGTGCAGAGACATGGACACCACTCCCAGGATACCATCCCAAAAAAACCCCATCCCGAGAAATTCCTGTCCCATGCAGTGCTGGATGGCCAGCTGAAGCCATTTGCACACCTTGCACAGCATGTGCAGGGTTTGTACAGCCTTTGCACATGGTGAACATGGAGCTGGCATGGCTTGCATGGCTTTTGCACACTCAGGGCCCTGCACACACCACCCCCAGCAGTTAGTGACCCCCAGGAGCCTAACCCGGCTGGGGCAGGAGGCAGAGGAAGGGCTGGGAGAGGAAGGTTTCATTAAATGTTATTCTTCTATCAGTCCCTTATTCAATCCAGGCTGCTGCTGCTCAGATACTAAAGGTCATTTTTAAAAGCTATCTGACAAGACCTCCCAGCCCTGAGGCCTCACTGCCCCCTGGCCAGGGTGCTGAGACTCAATTCGGGAGCCCTCCCAGAGGCAGAACATGGAAGCAGGGCTCAGGGCTCAGGGCTCAGGGCATTGTCCAGTCCTGTCCCACCTCAGCGAGCAGCCCCAGGCTCCAAACTGCTCCCGACGCTCCCACTGCAGCGTGCGGCAGCACTCCCTGTCCCAGTGCTGCCCAAAGAAGGCATCTAAAGGGTCAGCAAAAGGATGGAAGGATGATGGGGTGGGAAGGACTGTTGAATGGGCAGACAAGTCGATCCATAAACCTCTGGGCTTCTTGCAGTGGCTTCTGGAGCATCCTGCCTGGAATGTTTCACACAGTCAGTTTTATGGGAAACAGGGAAAGGTCCAAAAAGGGTGAGCGTGGGCCTAGCCTCGGACCCCAAGTCTGTACATCCTCCTGCAGGTTGGGGTGCACGTACTTGACATACATGTGGAACCCCAAATTTCACCAAATTCCCTGAGACTGGAACTGTCACTGTCACTGTATTTTTGATGTGTATCTTTCAAAAATTAAAGTTATGTTGATGCAACAGACAGCTGTGCCTCCTGTTTGTTCCTCCCCCACAACTTTTTTTGCCCACAGACCAGTTGTCTTCTTAGCCCAGTGTGGGCACCAGGGTCAATCCCTGCCTGCTGCAAGCTGGCAGAGTTGAGTAATGGGTTCCTGTGCATCAATTTGCACCACACCGTCCTTGTCCCTGTGCACAGCTGTCCCTATAACAGAGCCTTATGCTGCTGGGTGACAAAAGCCAGATCCCTGTGCTCACTGTCTGTATGGAGACCCAGAAACAGACACACACAGCCCCACACAAGCCCAGTGACATGGGCACACCTGTGAGCACCAGGCACATGAACACACACTCACACACACACACTCACACACACACACACACACACACACAGGTACACCAACCCAAGCAGCAAAACCTGCCCAGCTGACCCAGAGGGCAGATGTACAATCCCACAGCTCATCCTCTCAACCACACAGCGTCTATCGAGACACACAAGCACTGACTTTCCCATCTGTTCTCCATTGCAGCCTCATTTAAACCCTTTTGGGCTTTCTTGAATTTCCATCAGCCCAGCCCAGCCCAGCTGCAGGACCTTCCCAAGCCTCCCGAGCCCTGTGCAGCAGCACAGCAGCTCCTGCCCCCAGTCCTTCCCTGTGCTGGGGATGGGCTCCCTTCTCTCCCACTGCAAAACTTTTGTGCATAATTTCACACTGGCAAAAAGCCACCTTCTACCAGCCCCCTTCCAAACCCAAATTAGCACGCTGCTGTAGCAGCAGAAATTGGAGAGGAAAGGCTGCAGTTTTATTTTACAACTCAATTAGCAAGTTTATACAGAAAAAAAACACCCACATAACTGAGGGAGATTTTATGTCCATTCAGCTTCACCAGCAAATAGACTAGTTCCTCATGAGGGCACTCCTCAGTGCTGTGGGCACAGCAATGTGCTCCTGCCCACAGGGCCCCTTAACCAACATGGTGATCCTGGATCCAGCCCTGCTCGTTACACTTAAAAATCTTCTGGGTATCTCTATCGTGGGCTGAAAAACACAGTTTTGAGACTGTCCTGACACCCTGGTCACTGAGTATTAAATCAGAAGTGTGCCAAAACCTAAGATGAAGATAAAGGGCCACATTTGCCTCTAATTTTCCCTAAGAAACAGTCCCAAGTAACATGAAGCCAATGTCTGTGTGCCCAGGAGGGATCCTACTCCTGAAACAGCTTGCACCAGGTCCCACTACAGTCTCTCCCTTCCTTGACCAATACACCCTTCTGGTCAGGTTTCTGAAGGAAGGGGACTGTCTTCTCACTAAGCCAGTTTTCTTACTGGAAGCATTTTTTGGATGGTGATTGTTTCAGGATCAGGAAGGAATCATTCCTGCCTGGCTGACACTTGGGCTTGTCCCCTCTGTTTCAGTCCCCCTTTCTATTTTAATAGCTCCCTATTTTTATGGCCAGCACTGCCAGGCTTGCCCTCCTGCACTGTCCATGGTGGTTGGAGACCTTTGAGGGTGGAACACTGAATTATTTCCACCCACAGGGGTTGAGTGCTGGTCATGGCAAATCACCCTGCCATGGCTACCTCCTCTTGTACAGCTGTGGGCAGGATCCCAGTCTGGCAGATGGGCTGCCCTGCTGATGCTCTTCAGCAAGGAGTGAATTTAACTAGAACCCCACCAGGCATGGAAGACCACTTCTCAAAGTAGGAAACTGAGGCAGAAGGGAAATCCTCAAGGAATGTGCCTCGTTTCAGCCACATTCCCAGAACACTGCACTTTCACCTTCCCTGTCACCAACACTTTCTGATGGAATAGAAATAAGCTGCAGTGACAAACCCCCTCCACACTTTAAAACCGAGGGTGTTTGCAGCTGTTTCTGATAGCCAGGGAAGCTCCACCAGTTTTTCAAGCCTTGAGCAAGTTCAGTGATCAGACTATTGATGCCAGTGGCTACTTGGAAGGGTGTGTTTTCATGTAGTGACCACACAAGAAGCCTCTTGGGGCTTCACTTAACAAATGTCTTCTAGTGAGGTGGCTACAAGTGACAGCAGGGCCAGCTCAGCAAGTAGCTAAGCAACAGCATCATTTTCTTTCCAAATCTTCCAGCAACTCCTTCCAAAACTCACTTAAACTGAAGCCAAGCTGAATTCTTTCTGATTGTCTGCTCAGGGATAGCCAGGCAAGATAAGGTACAAACTCCATGCATGAAACATCAGATGGATTCAAGAACACTGTAGGCTGCTTTGCTTCAGGCCCAGAGACCTGACATCAGCTCGATCTGGCAGCCTAAAGCTGTCCTTTTCTCACATCACTTTCTATTTGAGTACTGTGCTCTAGCTGGGGGACAGGAAACGCTTTGCAGAGAGTTCAATCCTTCTGGAAACAAAAAAGCTTCTTGAAAAAGGCTTTCCAGTATCTCCTCAGGGAAAATTGTCCTATTCAGCATCTGGTTGACAGAGTCTGGCATAAGCCACCTGAAAATAGTGACTCAAAACACAATTCAGCACTCAGTCAATTAAAAAAAAATTAAAAGCTGACTCTGCCTTTAGAAAGGTGCAGAGTCAGCAAGAAATTTGTCAATGCACCAAGCACAGATGCTGGATTTTGGTGATGAGTCACCCCAAGTGTCCTCATGGTGGTGGTCTAGGCCAGTGTCTAGTTGGAAGGGGTGGGATTCACTTCCCTTCTTTCTGGGTTCCTTTTCAGCCTAACTAACCACCTTCTCCCCTTTACTAGCTCCTAGAGGGAGAGCAGCACCTCCAGAAAGCAGCTCCTGCAGCATTAACACAGAGCCCAGCTCAGACAGCTGTCTCAGAGGTCAAGAAAGCCACCAGCTGTCTCCTCCCCACCCCTGGATGCACATGTGAGACGTTAAGAGGGGAAGCACTGTCCTACAGCTCTCCTCAAGCTCTGCTCCATGATTTCTTATTCTTATGTATTAAATCCTTTGATCCCCACTCACTCTTTTTTCTCTCATCAGTTTCCCACATCACTGTGTTCCTCCCCAGCTTCTTGTCCTCCAGCTCCCAGGCCCTTTGTGAAGGTTCC
The DNA here is from genome assembly GCA_013400215.1 of Cisticola juncidis. NCBI lineage: Eukaryota > Metazoa > Chordata > Aves > Passeriformes > Cisticolidae > Cisticola > Cisticola juncidis. The sequence continues at coordinate 1,480,952 of VXBR01007698.1, read as the reverse complement.
TCAGATTTGGGGGGCATCAGGAAGGAGAAGGGGAGACCTTGCTGGGAGAGTATTTGCCAGCAGATACCCAAGGGAACACCAGAGTACCTCACCCTGATCTTTCCAGTTCCCAAATACTCCTAGGAGATTCCTTCTCTGCCCTTTCCCCATCCCTTCCCAGCCAGTGCTGCTCATGACATGTCAGGCTCACTTCTCTGCCACTTGAGACAGAATTTCTCCATACAAAACCCAAGTCCTTTGCTTTTCATTGCAATGCAAAGGCTTACCAGCAACTCCAGTTGTTGGTAATAACTCCAGTAATAACTGCAGTCATCTCACTCATGACTTTCTGGATGCAGCTGTTCACCACTATGGACATGGAAGGAAGGTGTTTGGGGTGTTGTTTTTTTTCCCCCTGTAAATTATCTTCCCATCCTTTGGTCTTGTTGTTACCTTTTCTCTCTCATTCACTTAAGCACTCTAATCCCATGCTTTTATTTTCTGCCACAGATCTGACAAATGGATAAATTTGGTAATTTTGGTTTCCTGCACAGTTGCTCTGGGGACACCAACAAGCTCTGGGGGTCAGCCAAGGTGTGCAAGAGACCAGAGAAGACCCTTCAGCTCCAGCCCAGCACTGCTCCCTTCACTCCTCTGAGCCTGCTGCTGTGCTGGTCTGTGAGGAAGAGAAGGAATAGAGGAAGGTGAGTGTGTGGGTGTGTGGGTGTGTGGGTGGGGGAAAAGATGTGGTGCAAAGTTGTTTGATTGCAGCTTTGCATGGTCTGCATCACTGCCATCAAAGATTGTCCCTGACATCCCTACCAGGGCACTCTCACCTGAAAGGCCCCACAGACACAGCACACACCATGGGACAAACTGAGCCATTCACAGACTAATTCTGACCACTGGTACCTTCTGGTCTCTTACCCAGTTCTGCATTTAAACCCACCATTTCTGCTTTCCTTTCCCATATTGCCTTTTCCAACTTTTTGCCTTGTAAGCAAAAATCCGTACCGTGGGTCTCTTTCTCCCTCAGCTGCTGAGCAGCATGAGAAGCTCAGAAAAGAACCCATCCCATGGAGTCACCGCCCCGGCTCAGCAGAGGGACTGCGGCGGGACCGAGCATCGCCTGGAAGCGTGCGAGCCCCGGGAAGGGCTCTCCCAGGGCAGGAGCACCATCTCCTGGAGAAGGGATTTATAGCACTGAGGCTCCGTGGAAGGCGTTTTCAGAGGCACAGATGGAATGTGGAAGGCACTAGTAGTTTGGAGGGCACCCACTCCGGTTTCTCTCCACGTAGGCTGTGAAATAAACGTAAAGTAACCCAGTGCAAGCGCGTCCTGTGTAAAAAGGAGGAAGATGGAAAACTGGCTGCAAATGGGAACACATTCTATGGGCACATCCTTTTTTCTCCATGCTGTGCATTAGACAGACTTGAGTGTAGATTGCAGGATCAGGTGTTAAAGTTTTTACTACGGGTTTATCAGGTGAAGTCCCATCTTATTTCACATTTGAGACTCTGTCTCAAAAAGCCATTGAGTAAATACAGAGCAAATCACATCTTGCTTAAAGAAGGCCTTTGCAAAGTTTTGAGGTGTAACTCAGAACAAGCTTTCTGCCTATATATCTTCCCATTGGTAAATGCAACAAAAGGAGATATATGCAATGTACTACATCTTGCAGCCCCTGCACATTTTTTTAATTCTCCTGCAAAAATTAAAGGCATGCCTCTGGACAGGGACAGCTGCATGGATGGAGCCACTGACACACCTCAGTGTGGGATGTGAAGTGCCCTATTAGGGATGACCTTGATTTCCTAACACATCATAGTGGTGTGTGTGCCTATCTCAGCTCTTTACAGACAAGCTGGTGTGGGCTGTACTGACATCAGTATTTGGGTAGCAATTTTTTCTGCTTTAACAAGAAAGGCATGGACCTGTTATTTATAGTAGGACACAAAGCTGATGCCAGGGGTAGAGCACCTCTCCTCTGGAGACAAGCTTCTCTTCTCAGGCTAGAGAAGAGAAGGCTCTAGGGAGACCTCCCTGCCTTACAGTACTTGAGGGGGGATTATAGGAAAGCAACAGAGCAGTTTTTATATACAAGTAGACAGCAGTAGGACAAGGGGGAGTAGTTTTAAAGTGAAAGAGGAATGATTTAGATTGGATGATAGGAAGAAATTCTTTATTGTGAGGGTGGTGAGGCACAGCCACAGGTTGCCCAGAGAGGTTGTGGATGTCCTATCCCTGGAAGTGTACAAGGTCAGGCTGGATGGGGCCCTGAGCAACCTGGTCTAGTGGAAGGTGTCCCTGCCCATGACAGTAGGAGTGAGGATGGGCAGAACAAGATGACATTTAAGGTCCCTTCCAACCCAGGCCTTTTTACAGTTCCATGAATTATACTTAATGCAGGCAACATGCTTGCTTTGCCTTGCCCCCTTACACACTTTGCCTAATCTGTCCTTACACACCAGAACACTTAAGTGCAGGTTCAGGCACTTGAGACAATATCAGATTCTTCAGTGTGAATACAATTGAACGCTGCTACCTGAGACATCCAGACCTCCAGCTGCTGCCTCTGAAAAAAGGGAGGCAGTCTAACCTTCTGCCTCATTGTCCAGCATGCTGTCTATAGACCTTTTCCAACCTAAATGATTCTGTGAGTCTACAGGGGTGTCCAAGTATCCTGTAGAGAAACCCCAGGTACCTATTTTAGCACCTGTGCATGTGACCTTACGAGAAGATCATTAGAATTTAGTAGGAAAAAAATAAATAAGATGGGACTTTATGATACTGAAGAAATCCTTGAAGAGCACAGCATTGTGTGTGGGTTGCTTCAGCAGTGTACAGGGAGCTCAGCCAATTTCTGTGGTTCACACATTGATCTCACTAGGTTAGTAAGTCAAAATATGCCATTTTGGGTTCCTTCCTCTGTGTCCAGGAGAAGAGTGCAGCTCAAAATGTCTCAATATGACTGGGTCCTGTATGAAATGAAATGATTGTTAGGAGGGCAGCTGCTGATTTGCTAACCAGCACTTCACACTTGGCACAAGGAGTTGTTAAATTCTGCCTCTGTCCTTTCTGTAGGGTCTCACCCTGAATGTAGATTCAGTCTTGGCTGACAGTTTTTGTACGAGTCAAAGGTACAGGGACAGTTAAAGGTTGTCCTGGGCCTTGATGAATGAGCGGTGTGGAAACTGCAAGTGAATCCAGATCTGAATCTTTTTTCTCTGAATCTTCTCTATAGTTTTTTCCTCTGTCAGTAATGGCTTGTGTGTGCAATATTTATAAGACAGGTTGTGATGAATATAAAGATTCATGAATATAAAGATTCATGAGCTCTTCAGGTAGACATAATTGTGCAAGTAGAGATAGCCCCTTGGGCTACATCTATACATGTAAACTAAATGTTTGTAGGAACATTCATTGGTACCAAGGTCAAGTGCTGTGCACCAGCCCATGTCCACATAGATAAACTTTCATCATCTCCAAGACTGATGGTCATGTACAAGCTGCCAGCTAAGAAGAGTCTCCAGCCTGTGTTAACAACTGTCTTGGGTTGTGTAACCAAAAAATGTGTATTCTGTTTCATCTGTTGAAAGCAGGTGGGGAGATGTTTCTCTTTATCTCTTGTCACTCTAAGGGAGAGGGCCTGGATGCCTTCTGATAATAGAACAGCTGTTAAAACCTTAAAACCAGATGGCAGTGTTTCTTAGCTCTTTCACCACTGTCCATCCTCAGGGGGATATCTTCTGTGAATTAAGGCTCACCAGTGATATGACACATTCATCCCATACATCATCCCATTGTGAGATGCTCCACCCAGTGTGCGGGCAGCCAACCACTCCTACCAAGATAAAAACTGAGACATAAGGCCACCAGGCAGCCTGTTTGCCACTGGATTCTCAGAGGAAGACTGGACCCATCTCACCACCACTGGACCCTTTCTACAAGATCATCTCTACTCCAGCAGAACCACATCTCTTTCACCAGGAGGATTTATTTGGACTGTTTCCAACACCCTGACCAAAAGGGTGTCAGGTCATATTTCTGCCTCTGTCAGGGTTTCTAGGTTTGTTTGTTTGTTTTTGTACTACTCCATCTGTATTTTTAATATTCCTAGTAAAGAACTGTTATTTCGTTTCCCAAAACTTTGTCTGAAAGGGTTTAACTATAAAATTATAAACATTTGGAGGGAGGGGAGTTTACATTCTCCATTCCAAGGGAAACTCCAGTTTTCCCTGGCAGACACCTGTCTTCTCAAACCAAGACAACAGCTGAACTGCCCCAAGAACTCTTCATCAGGGTCTGAGTCCAAAAACACACCAGAGACTCTCTCAATTCTGTGACAATGCTGACCTGGCTCTCTGGCACTAAAACAGAGGAGATACAACTGACACCAAAAAAGGCTCTAAGAATCAGCATTTTATTGTTCTTCAGAACAACCTTTTATACCCTTCACCTCACATGCATTACACCTGTGTGCCCTCTCTGCCCTTCTGTGATTTGTTAGGTACAGCTCAGCACTCCATGCTTCTTTGCCTTCCATACTGCTCACCTGTCCTGCACAGCTGTAGCCCACTAGGGATGAGGCTCAGCCACAGTCCCATTCCAAATCATCACAAACTGTGTGTCCACAGCACCATTTAATTTACCTGGGAAAATGAAATGCTGGAGACTCTGGAGATCAGGTCGGGGTACCTCAAGGGCTTGTGCCTAGGAAACCTCAGGCTGATTGTTTCTCTCACCAGGTAGTGGTTGTTTCTTGCACTACAGAAAGCTGAAAACTTGACTCATGAGAAAAATATCCAAAATGTTTACTACACCACTGTACCATAAGTGGCTGCATCCCTCTCTGGGATGTTTTTCCCTTTGTCTTTCTGAAGCACAATCACCCACTTCTCTAAAATCTCCAACACTCATATAGTGGCAGTTTAATACATTGTTTTGGAGGAGTGTGATAAAGAAGTATTATGGGTAGATTCATTTCACTTGATCTACAACATGAGATTTGTTAGACACACATCTGCTGTGCCACTCTTTGGACCAGAATTTCTCCTTTTGTCCATTGACTACATAGCCAGTCTACCAGATCAGTACAGAGCAAGGTGCTGAGCAGGTCAAAATGTAATTTAAAGCAAGAATAATCTCACTGTGGAACACTGGATAGGCAAGTAGTTACTGCTTAATAACATCTTCACAACTGCAGCCACAAATATCTTCATTAAAAAGCATGGATTTAAATACTCATGACCATGTGAAACCCAGAATCTGTCAGCTACTTTCTAGGTAAGCGTCAGAGCATCTGACTTAGAAAGCTTATTGTAAAAAAATCTGGGAGCTAAACTCAGCTCCTGAAAGAAACATCTGGACAGATGTTCACCTTCCTACCACAGCTGTGTAAGAAGGACTGGTTGATGGGTTGTACTGATTGTGCTATGAGACAGAGGCATCTTGCACTTCTCCTTGGATAACTGGGTCACTCCATCTGGCTTGCTGTCACCTAGAAAAGGTTGAGCCATTGAAATGGCTCTCATGGCATCTGCCAAATTTGCTACCTTGGATTGAAAAGAGGGCAGCAGAACCACTGTGACTCAGTTTACCAAAAACCCTGCATTGAACTTACCTTTTATTTCCATCACACACTGGAAGTATACGAGAAGCAACTGGTGAGCCAAATCAAACAGGTATCTGCTGAATTTATGCCTCAGCTTTTCCCTTAGAGAGACACAAATCCTGGCCTCTCACCTTTTGAGCTGCCAGGTTTTTACAATGGTTGGAGGAGCTGAAAGTTGTCCAGCCATTTCCTCTTCTCTTGTGTTTGGCTAAAATGGGTCATTAGGTTACTGCAGTGTTTCTCAGTGGGAAGCAGCCACAGAGACTGGCAGATACATGGAGGAACAAACAGAGCAATTGCACAGACCTTTTTAGGAAGAGGTGCTGAAGAATAACATACTTACACCCCTTCACCACCAAGCCCTTTCTCTTTTTCTTGCTGATTCCAAAAGTTGAAATTTTTCCTTTTGAGAGAGTTTTAGTCAGGTCCAGAATCTCTCATAAAATGGACTAATTGTTCCAACAATGACCCTGAACGGTTTCCTAATTTTAAAAGGAAATCCAGGAACAGAACCTGGCCAGCTGTAACCTAGATGGTTTACACTGTGCTCTGGTGGGTAGTTCAACAGAGAAGGCTGGGTCTCCATCACTCTCAGCCTTTACACTTACAGTCAGGAACCTGCATAAAGGGAGTTACTTTCACACTTTCACACAGGTACTGAGCACCAGGAGCCAGCACCAAAACCAAGCAGGCACTGGGCTTTTGCTAATCTCAAAGCAAATAACTTAGCACAAACATAAACACCTCTAGAGCTTATTTGGTGGGAATGGGGGATTTGATGGTAAAATCCTTGGGCACCAGCTTCGATCAGGTGTGTGGTGAAGATGGACTTGAAAACCTTGGCAACATATTTAGGTGGAAACTTGTGCAGTTATTGACTGTTCGTTCACTTTTCCTGGACTGGAGAAATACTTTCCATTGCTGCTATGTAAAGACCCAACTACCCAAAAACTATGGTTTCTTTGGGGAAAAAAAATACTGTATCTATCTACTGTAGATGTGATTTTTGAATAATATAGACCATTTTCTGTATTTTAGGGTTTAGTTTTATTAAACTGAGGCAAACCAGAAAATCTCATATTTTCTTCCTCCTTGGCTACCATGAAACTTATCCATGATTTACCTAGGACCTCCAATACTTAAGAGAGGTGGAATTTTAATTCCAGGGCTGCAGCAGGTCAAGAGCCAGGCTTATCTTTCAGCAGGGATTACCTATGGTTTCTACTAGATTATTCCTGACATGTGGCTCATCATATTACAGGTTAAATGTTTAAAGCCAGGAGAAAAGCATGAGCCATAATGAATAACAGCTCTATAACTCTGCTACCTTCTCTCCAGAATAAATTTATACCAATTTTAGGAGGTGTATGGCTTAAAAGACTGTCATGACAGGCTATCAACAACCTTACCACATCATGTAACAAGAGTGAACTTTAAATCTACCATTTTGGCTACCTTTGAAACTCACAGAGAAGCCCAGTCCTAATATAAAATCTCCTGGTGGCTCACATCTGGTTTTTGTAATTGTCATCTGAAAACAAATAGTGTTAGGAGTGATAAGTGAGTGATCATCTCACTGGAATCTTAGCACAGCCATTTGAGTAATGAAATTATATTGCACCTCTCCCAAATCATGGCAGAAAAAAGTTCCACGCTCAGCTTTTAAACTGTGTTTCCATAGCTGATTTTTTTTTAATATGCTCCTCTGCCCTTGCTTCTTCCTCCCACATTTTATTTACTATACCCTAAGCAGGGCTCTGATTTCCCCTCATCTTGCCATGATTACAGCTAGAGTCCTCTGTCAGAGATTCAAAACTTGGTGGACATTTTCCTCTGGGCTTATAAACTCACTGTTGTTCTCCTGCTGTTTTGGGGGAGATGAAAAGCAAATCCATGAGCTGCCAAGAATCACACCCAGGCAGGGATGCAGTGCTGAGAGCTGGTCCCTGCTCAGTGTACAGGAGACAGACACGACCCTGGGATGAGTTCAAGGGGTCACACCTTGACCCTGACGGGGACCCTTCATCTCCCTGTGCCCCTGTGAAGAACAGAGAGGGATTAAACTGCAGGGCTGCAGTCCGTTTGCATCGAGCAGAACGAGCAGACCCCAGCCACAAATCACTCAATATTTTAACAGGCTCTGAGAGGTTTTTCTTCCTTGCTTTAACCCTTTGTGGGACCTCAGGGCCTGATGGAGATGGCTGGTGAGCAGTCCTCGAGCACAGGTGGTGATTATTCTCCTTTTTCACACCACTGTCCCCTACATCCATGCTGGGGCAGGTGGCTGAGAAAACCCCTCTGGGCTATGAGTCTGTGAAAGTCAGCTATTGGGAGTAAATTGTGTATCAGAAGTAAATACAAACATCAGTCCTGACAGCAAATGCATCACTGTCTCACTTCAGCTCGGTAGAAAATCCCAGTGTAACTGGCCCCAGAGCCAGGTTTTGAGCTGAGGGTTACACTGGAGTTGGTGGGATTGTGTGTGTGACTGGTGCCAGACAAGCAGGGCAGTGGCTTCCCAAAGGGTGTGGCATGGTTACCAGATAGTGTGAAGAAAATTAACTCTACCCCATGCAAAACCAGCACCACGAAACAAAGCTGGGGATTGCACCAGTGCCCATCCTGCAGCTATAGATGGTATTTGAGTGCTCTCTAGTGGATAGAAAATGGATCTAGAGGCGAACAGAGCTGATGAGCTGTACCTGAGCCTGTCACTCTCAGCTGAGTGTCTGAGGTATTGAGTCTGCAATACCCACACATCACGGGCCTCTGCTGAGTGTCTGGGAGCAGGATTTGGGACAGAGGCTCAAAGCCAGGTATCCCTGTGACACTGTGTGTGCAGAGGTTTGTCACATCTGTGACACTCCAGGGCAGAGGTTTGATGAGAGAGCGGTGCAGGGTGGCAGGGGATGCCCACCTCACCTGGTAAGAGCTGACTCAGAAGCACAAGAACCACCTCAAACCCTTCACACTATTTTTCAGTGCTTTTCCTTGTGCTGAAGAAAACACCTGCAGTTCCTGCTCCTGTGTGTAGTCAGTGGTTAGAAGAGCAGAGAAGTACCGTGGAGGGAGAGTAGAAACATTGGTCATGGAAAAAAAGAAAGAAGTGGGGGAAAATTATATGAACTCATTTATCAGCTGCTGCTGAGCCTCCACAAGCCCTCTGCTCAGAGAATCCTGCCAGTGCTGGACACAGTAGCTCTGACAGAAAATATTCTTGTTTCATAGCTCTCCCAGGATCCATTTCTGAGCAAAAAAACCACTCCAGACTATGGGGATACTGGACCATAAAATCACCCCAGGACATTAGCACAAAGTGATAAGCCACTGGGTAAAGCAGAAACCTAGACTATGTCAGTGTAAAAACATTGTTAATGAAGTTAGCTCAGGACACAGGCCATAAAATAGTTATGTAGTAGGTACTCCCAGATCAGCAGAACCATACTACTGAACCCAAATGTCAAAAGGTGTCCCAAAATAATTTATAATGATATTATATTGCAGTTGGGATTTGCTTATAGTAGGTATCAGAGTTTTGAGTTCTAAGAACAACTCATTTTCCTTTTATTTCTGTGAAATGACAGCTAAAAGATCTTTTATATTGGTGGTAGTGAAACCAGAAACAGCCACTTGACTCATGAAACAGTTACACCTCTTGTTAAGGAGGTTATATGCATCTCTCCATAAACTCTTTGTTTAAAACCTGGCTTCTCCATTACCTCTCTGCTGGGAGGGCAGAGGGCTATTATCTTAGTCTTCCTGGACAATACCATTTTTCAGCATGACCTCCTCTTCCACAGACAGTTCCCAATGCTCAGACATCTTGAACAAATAAAACTCCTTCAAACCTCCTCTTGAGCTTAATTATTTGTCTCCCACTCATTCTTTTCCTTCACTGTTGTGAAAAATGGGAAATAATTAATTCATGTTCTTATAGATAATAATAATAAACTGGAAACTGTAATATACTGTATAAATGCAAGGCAGAAGTGTACGTGACCCCCTACGTGTCCCATAGATTCCTGTTAAACAAAAGACAAGCACCTCTGTAGGTTTTCTCTGTCTAAAAATAGAAGGTGAAGATGACAGGGCGAAGAAGTCGTTGGGAAGACCATCAACACTGCTGAACTACACCCTGACACAAACACGGAGGGCCATTCACACTTCTGCAGCCAGCAATCAACCCCGAAGTATGGACCAAAACTGGATATTAACACGTTGCCCATGAAAAAAGACTCTATTTAAAACTCACTGGGAACACCCATAATAGCTGTGACTCTATAGAAAATATTGGGGAAATATTGCCGAGGGCGGAATAAAGGGTATATAAACTGGGCCCCGAAACGGGCAAATTCGTGAACCCAGGGAAGACGGCAGGCAGCCAGGCACTGCATCTCAGGTTCACCCTTGACCTTTTTCCCGGGTAAAAACTGTCAAGTAGGTATCGCTGTTTGTGGGGTTTTGTTTTTTTATAAATTCTGTGATTCGGCTTTGTTACTTTTGTCTTTAATTCTTGTAATTTGATTTTGCTGTCTACAATCTTTGCCTTGTGATTCTGTAATTCGGTTGCATTACCTAAATTCATTTAATCCAATTTATTCCAATTCTAAATTTATGATTTGATTTGTAATAATAAATTAAATTATTAATTATAATCGGAAAATTGTCTTGGCATTTATAACAACTGTTGAGAGGCTTTTGACTGAAATCAGACTGACCCCCCATTTCTTAAAGTATCTTCTCTCATTTAGAGCAGTCATCTTTAGCCTTGCCTCATTTATGCAGAAACCACAGAGGGTACCACACATACCTGCAGTAAAAGAACATGCATTTGTATGTAGGCAGTTATCCTATGTAAATTAATTAATAGTTTTTCTACAGAGACTATGCATAAATTAGGCTAGTAAATACAGATTGCATGAATATAGCGATTCAGTTTGTTGAGAGTACGGAAAGAAAGGGGGGAAAAAACCTAGAAAAATAATGGATAAAAATAAGTCAAGCAATGTACTATACCAGTCAGTACTGCAGACCTAAGAAGCAGGGGGAAAAGCCATAAATCTTAAAGAAAATAGTACTGAAACTTCAGAGTTTATTTGTCTTTCCTTTGCTCATACACAATTTAACTGAGGCAAAAGGGACCATGAAAGAGAGAGGAACAGCTAAGGGTAACCCAAGCAGTAGGTAGGAAAATATAAGTTTATAAGTGATGACTGTTACTGGTATTGGTTCTCAGATTCTTTGCACATTCTTCCATAGGCTTTCCTCCGCAGGTTTCCAGTGGATAACTGAAATCCAAAAAAATTGGTTCAGTGGAAAAAATTTTCTGTGTAGCATCCAAAAACATGGGAATCAAACCATGAGTATTCTGGGAGGTTGCTTCTCAAAGAGGCAAGCTGATGCTTATCTCCTGCAGATAGCTCTACTGGCATATTAGTTTTCTCCTAACAGGTTTGATTTGTGTCTCCCTTTCATCAAGAGATTCACTCTTCACAGTCACTATCTGAACAAAGACTTTGCCCTAACCTCATAGGAAAATCAAATTTCAGAGATTAGCACCACTGAAGCACTTGCTTTATTCATATGTTATGATGATACGGGCTGTGGAGTTATAAAAATGCCATATATGATAAGGCTTTTAAGGAAATCAGATAAACAGTGCTAGGACTTCCTCATGAGTGCACATACCTACATTAATGAGAGGCACAGCCCACACAGCCCCTCCAGGACAAAGAGCGGCAGCTTACGGGGACAAGCAGACACTTCTGTCTGGGGAGAAAATCCCCAGCTTTTGGAGCACCTTCCCAGGCACTTGGTAACACCTGGAACGACACTGCCCAGTGAGCACGAACCTTCAGTGGGAACGCATGGCTCAGGTCCTGCACTGTTTTTGCTGTCTATTTTGGATATTAGGAAAAAAATTTTCACTGCAAGGGTGGTCAGGCATTGGGACAGGCTACTCAGGGAAGTTGAGGAATTGCTGTCCCAGGAAGTGTTAATAAACACATGTGGATGTAGCACTTAGAGTTATGGTTCAGTGGTGAGCATTGTGGATGGGTAAACGATTGGATCCCATGATCTCAGAGGTCTCTTCCAACCATAACGACTTTGTAATTCCGCGATTTCACGAAGCTGTGCCCGGTGCGACGCTTTTTCCCCCAAGGGAAGACGCTTTTTCCCTGCAGGAGCCCTGCCCACCAGCGCGGAGCAGCCGTGGGATCACCAAGCGCCCAGGTACGCCCAGCAGCCTGCGAACTAACCAGGGCTTCCCAGCCCGGCCGCGTTGCCCGCAGAGGGACCAGCTGCTTCCCTCTTCTTTCCCAAAATAATCTTCGGAACACACAGCCGCTCCGAGGTGCGTGGCCAGGGCTGCGGGGGTGGCTGTCTCTTGCCCCCGGCTGGCGCTGTTGGGATGGGGTTGGGTAAGCAGCGCCGTGCCCGTTGTTTCAGGGCAGAGAGACGCGTGTGAGCCGCTTCCCGTGAGGAGGAAGAGAAGCGCCCAGGGATGCACCGAGGCTGGGGGAAGTTTCGGTGCGGGAGGAAGAGGAAGCGGGGATGAGTTAATGGGGTTCACGCGGCGACTCGCCCGCTCGTCGGTGTAGTCGTGGCCGAGTGGTTAAGGCGATGGACTAGAAATCCATTGGGGTCTCCCCGCGCAGGTTCGAATCCTGCCGACTACGAGCCGCGCTCTTCTTTTCCTTCCCGTGCCGGACGTTTTCTTCCCCTCGCTCGTTTTGCACCGGAGCCGCCGCCGCCTGACATCCGGCAGGGCGGCCGGTCCAGCCCCGGGAAGGGAGGCGGGACCTCCTCCCGCGGCCATGGAGCAGCGCGGCCCGGCGCCCGCCGTGCTGGTCACCACCAGGTACCGGGACAGCCCCGCGCCCGCCTCGGCGGGGCAGCCCGGGCGAGGGAGCGGGGGAAGAAAAGGGCAGGGAAAGGAAAGGAAGGAGCGCGGGGCGGCGGAGGCAGAGGGAAAGCCGGGTGGTTCTGCGTAGGTTTGCCCCGGGGCACTTCAGATGTTCTTCACTTTTCCTGCATTTCACAGCCGGGGGAGATCCCTGGCCCGTCCTGTGTGTCCTTTCCTCTTGTGCTAACTCCGGCTCGTTTGCCGTCCACTCTGGCGCAGCGTGGGCTGCCGCCCTCCAGGAACATCTTTTCCTTGTCGGTGTTTCGAGGTGGGCGGGCAGGAATTTGGATTTATCCTAGACTGTGCAGCGGCCTCATCCAGGCGCGCTGTCACCCGTGCTTTGGCCGTGCCCTTCCCGCTGCTGTGCCCTGCATCGCGGTGCTCCTCCTCCTGCCCACTCTGGCTGGAGGGCCAGGGATTAGCAAAAAGAGTTTATCCTCCTTTCTCACCTTCTCGAAGCTATCCCCTGCGTGGTGCAGGGCTTGCTGTTTTCTGTTGCATTATTTTTTTAAACCATATCTTTTCCTAAATGGGATAAAGGAGCGCTCATGAGAAATGGCTGAAGAAGAAAATGCTTATGGCAATCTTTTATAGGGAATTGATCGATATCTCTCTGGGATTTTTGTTTGTTTTGTTTTGTTTTAATTCCCACGAGATGTTTGAGGCCACATGAAAGAAGTTTCTTATCAGAAGAGACATGAGAAGTAGGCATGTTGGTTCAGCAAGATCCTTACCTCTTAGTACATAAATTATGACTATTTCAGTCACTTTAACTTCAAAGCCATTATTTTAATCCTTAAATATTTAGCTATATCAGGGCCGGACTTTCCTTGAAGCAGTGGTCTTTAACCTTCAAATGTGTCTGATGTGACTAACAGATGTTTTGTAGGACTGACTTAAACTTTAAGTTTAGCCTTGGAAATGGAAATCCAAACACCTGGGGTAATTTTACAGTTTTTAGACTGAAAAAGACCCACGTGCAAATTTTCCCACTGAAAATGGAATCATTTCAGTGATAAAATGGTGTCTGTATATATGTGTGGGATTAAGACTTTAGCAAGTGAACGTATTTTCTAGCTTCTAAGGTGTATAGTTGTGACCTTCTTCACTCATTTTTCCACATGCTTGTTTTGAGAATGGGATTCCTAATTGTGGTAATAGAAGTCATTGAATCCTAGAATATGCTGAGTTGGATCATTGAGTCAAAGTCCTGGCCCTGCTCAGGACCTCCCAAGGATCACACCTGAGAGCATTGTCCAAACACTTGTTGAACTCTGTCAGGTTTGGTGCTGTGATCACTTCTCTGGGGAGCTTATAAAATCTGTATACTTATAGTTAGACTGTACAGCAGAATAAATTATTTGCTGAGTACTTGCCTTCACTTAATAAATAAAGCTACTTGTACATTTTTTTTCTCCTTCTGTTATGACCAGAGATGTCAGTTCGGTCCCCTGTGGAGAGAGGTTGTTGGAGCTGGGTGCTGCTGGCAGGGCTGACTTTATCAAGGCAGGAAGCACAGGCTCTGCTCTCCTGGCCACACAGATATATGGAATAAATGTTTTTTTGGTCACAGAACTTGCATCTCTTATTTTACTTTATTTCTGGAGGTGGCTATTACCCACCCTCCATGTTGGCCTTTCAGCACAGAAAGCAAATTAATTAAAATACAAATTATTTATTATATGCAAATCAAAAAACAGGAGCAAAAACCCAGCTCTTCCGTGGACTGTGGAAGCTGCTCAGTTCAGCTGATCTTTATAGTCTGCACTTCCTCTGCTCTGGGCCAATCCTGCATGATCTGATTGTGCAATGGTCTGATTCACACCAGTGTAGCTGGTGTGAATGGTCTCCTTGTATTTGGGTGAAGTGATTCCTAGTGATTCCTGCTAGGAAGGCTAACCATGTGCCCAGGTCTCTGTTGAACTGTCTGTTTTGTAGACAGAAGTGTAAACTGGAGGTAAGCTAGATTCAAGAGTAGAAACAATAAACCTGTGTCTCCAAGTTAAACAACCAATTTTCTCCTTTTACTGCTTTTTTTTTTTAAAGACACAAGTGTAAAAATAGTTGTGTTTTATTGAAAAATGCAGTGAAACTATATTCTGTCTTGGGACTTGCAGGTGCTGGTTCTGTTTGAATAACAACAACAGTATTTAATTAATTAAAACAGTAAAGCTGCTTATTTTGAAGGCATTACAAGAACTAGGGAGCACTTTTGATAGTACGCTCTGTCTGTCTCAGCCTCCCTGCTGATTTGTGTTTGTTTAGGATCAGTTTTATATTTAAAAAGAAGTCCTGTTGCTATGGAAGAGATAATAGGGTTTCCTGTAGGAGATGATAATGAAAGTCACCATAAGGCCTAAAGCAAACAAACAAATATGTAGCTATTCTCCCTCCCTCTAATCATTTGCCATGACATTTTAGCACAGACTTCGAACAACTTTAAAAGAAAACCCGTGGGTGTAGATAAGGCACTTAGTAACTTCATGACACTTTCAGAACTATCTAATGCAGCAGCTCTTACAGTGAAGTTGTCATTGTGTCATCTCAGAACATGTGTACATGGCTGATATTTTCAGGCCACTTGAGGATGGTTCACTGGTCATTACTCCCTTTATTCATATTAGAGGCGAAAAAGCAGGTTACTTAGTC
The DNA here is from genome assembly GCA_013400215.1 of Cisticola juncidis. Lineage (NCBI taxonomy): Eukaryota > Metazoa > Chordata > Aves > Passeriformes > Cisticolidae > Cisticola > Cisticola juncidis. The sequence goes on along the minus strand of VXBR01007698.1, from coordinate 1,465,803 downwards.
ATTTATACTGTGTTAACAGAAGTAGAATCACAGACTAATTTGAGATGGAAAAGACCTTTAAGATTGTCAAGTCCAAGCACTAACCCAGCACTGCCATAGTCCACCAGTAAACCCTGTTCCCAGATGCCACATCTGCACATCCTTTCAAGGACTGGTAACTCATGAACTTCCCTGGCTTAGAAAGTCCTTCTGAGTACGAGTGACAGACGTTTTGCTGCCATAGCTGCAGGCACAACTTCTGAGTGACTGCACATCTGGAGAGCTGTTCAGATCTGGTTATTGTGATTATTAGAGAGAGGTGCTTCTACCCAAATTAACGTGCAATTGAGATAATATGCCAAAATTAACAATGCAGATTTTATTTAATAAAATGTGTGTGAGAGAGAGAGACAAAGACATAGAAAAGAGGGTGGGAGGGAGACAGAGAGAGAACAATTATGTCAGAAGATAATCACTAACTTTGTGGATCCAGCAGTGTTTGGTTTGTCCTTCTTCACCCTTTTTGGTGGTAAGGGTCCCACAAAACATAAGGTTTAACGGGTTAATATACATTCAGGTATATGTGGGCATGCCCAAGCACCTCCCCTGCAGAGGGGAGTTCTGCACTGTCTTTTGCTGCACTGTGAATCATGTATAATCCTCTGATGGGGGGCCTCAGAAATAAATCTGAGGGTGCTTTGTGTGCCTTTGATGGTTTATGACACCTTTTAAGACATGACAGCTGCCTCTCACGCCTGTGTAGTTGAGCCTTTTATGCCCCATCAGAAAGGATAAATACCCTCAGGCATACACATATGAGTGTGGATGTCTTGTGCTCAGTGTGTCTCTTCTTTTGTGTGAGTGGACTGTGGTCTCCTCCAGTCAGAGCTGACCTTCTGTACGGTTGCTGAGCTGGCCTTCTCCATGGACTGCTTGCAGTATTGCACTCTTCTGCCCCAGTCTTGTTGACCTCTCCTTAGGCTTGAGATAACTTGGATAATAATACCACCTTTATCTTATCTCAAGTCTCCATAAGGTGGCTTAATTTACTGTCCATATTTCCAGGAATTCACAGGGGCAAATTTGGGGTGGGGTATCAGTGGTTGCAGATGAGGAGCTGCTTCTTTATACAGTCTGCCACAGTGGGCAAAGTCCTTTGGTGATCTTAACAGTGTTTAAGGCTATTGTGATCTGTAAGTCTCTTATAAGACCATATCCTCTGGTCTTATGCTGCAGGTATATTCTAAAAAACTCCAGATCCAGCTGATTTTACTGGCAGTGCCCTTAGAGTCAGCATTTTGGCTGCCACTGAAGGAGGCAGAGTTCCAAATGATGGTTGTTACTTGCAGATCTCACAGGCTGCTGTGTGAAAGTCAGGCACCTCTGTAGGCACTACTGGTCCTGTGTTAGAACCAACCACGTGTAACTGAGAACAAAATTTTCTCTGTATGTGTAAAGTGAAGTCCTTGACTGGCAGAACATGAGAACAGAATCAGAGCAGACAGAATAGTATCATCAAAAAACTGGAGATGTTAGAGCTGTTGTTAAAGCCCTAGTGCTTTAAAAATGGCTTGCAGAGAGGATTGGGTACAAAACTGGGTCTGTGTCCTTGTTTATTGGTATCCTATTAAGAACTCTCAAGATACTCTCTTTAAAAGGCTTTTTTTCCAAGCTTTGAATTAGAGATTAAGAGGTTGCCTTCTTGGGGAAGCTCAAGTTTCATAAGAACTGATCAAGTTTTGACATGATGAGAGGAATCTTACTTTGTTTGAAACTAGATTGTTTAAGCCTCTTGAAAGTGTATATTAAGTTCTGTGCATTGTGTATCCTTAGGTGAAAGGGCACCTGTTAATGTGTTAATGATTATAAACTTCCTTAAGGAAGAGGTAAGAAGTTCACAAGAGCTCTGCAGTATGCAGGAAATCCAGGGAAGGTGGAATTTGATCCTCATAGTTAAGGTTTAAAAAGGCAGAAAAATGTTTAATGATCCTAGTTTGATTTTCTTTTAAAGAATCTCTTTTGATTTCTCTAAAAAACATTCACACATAAGAAGGATATACTCAGAGATGTGTTCAGAGGGTATTGAGTCCTCTGGATGGTGAACTTCTGATTCTGCCAGAATACTTGGTTCTGGTGACAATAAGGGTTCTATGACTTTGCATAGGGTAACTTTGGGGAAGGGATCTCTGATCAGTTTTGGTTTTCAGGCTTTTGAAACAGACTGTTTATTTCATTAAACATGTTGTTCAATGCTCCAGCACAACTGCTTGGTCTTACTCTTGATGTGTGAACACTCTGATATGATCCAGCATTCCTCTTGCAAAAATGTCATAAATATTTTCAGGTGGCAACCCAGGGGGAGAGTGGCACCACAGTTCTGTGGATCTGAAGTGATCAGGAGGAAAAAAATGCTTTGAGTAAACTGCAGCAGCAGCTCCCCTGTTGCCTTTTCCTCCAGGAGGAGCCATGGGTGGTTATGACTGCTGCCAACCCTCAGAGGTTAATGCCATGGTTGTCCGCTTTACCTGGGTATGAAAGGAAAGGTAGTTCTTATTCCAGTAGGATTTTCTATGGGAAAGCCAAGATATTTTAGCTACTGTGCCTTTTAGGCTGTTTGGCAATGAGACTGTGTATCAGATGGATCAGACAGTCAAAACCAGAAGGCAGCTCTGCGGGATCATGTCCTCCTTTAACTTGCTCAGTCCTGATGTTTGTCTAATTTTCCTCAGGAGCTTCACAAATGGAAACTATGATTTGCCCATCAGTCTGCTCCAGCAGCTTTCTTTGTATTTCAGCTTTAATCCAATTACCTGGCTGGCTCTTCACAAACCTCAAGTTTTTCCTGTGCTCTAGGGAGTTCCTTCTTTGTTTCATAGCATCTTTCAGCTGTTGTCTCTGTCATTCCTGGGAATGTCATTAGATAACAGAGAGGTGGATAGGGTTCAGCATGAGTCACTATGAACAGACCTTTGTCTCAAAATAAACCTGATGAGAGATCATGGGATCTTCTCACCTGCCGTGCTGGGTTAAGAGCACTTTCAGCTCCTGCAAGTGAAGCTCCTGCAAGCTCCTGTTCTGAATGAATCCACATCTCTTCACAGAAATGCTGTGTTCCTGGCATGTTGCCTGCAGTGGCTTATGGCAGGTGCTTTGGGATGGAATATGGGAAACAGGTTATGTCCCAGTTTGTCTTTTTGCAGAGTAGGAAGTGTTAGGGGCAGAGTCTGATGTCCTGTTCCAGTGAGAGCCTTTGCACTGATTTTCTCGGGCTTGTAACTGGGAGAAGGACAGTTAAAAGTCTTTGTGCCAGTGCCTGAACTCTGTGTGTTTTCTTCCCTAGGCAAATTCAGAATACACACACAGGGCTGGATTTGTCTGTGCCAGAATACCAGGAAATTCGTGGGAAGATGATGTCTGGCCATGTCGAGTATCACATTGTCGTTGTTACCCGGCTGGCTGCCTTCAAATCAGCAAAGCACAAGCCTGAAGACGTGGTTCAATTTATGGTAAATATTTAATCAGACCTGTATTAGTGATCACTTTCTTAATCAGCTTTGATTATTTCTGTCATGATGTAGCAGATGCTGCATCATCAATCACAGCTTCTCCAGGTCAAGGTCCTTGGTAGGACAATACAGTCTGTACTAGTTCTACAGTACAGTAGAACTATTCCATTATGTGTATTCCATTATCCACACAGTAATTGAACTTTTTATTCCAGAAGCTAAAAGTGACAATGACTGCTGTTGCCTTTAAGGCATTTTTCACTGTGCATCAACAAATAGAAACCAATTAAGCTTTTTGTAAGTTCTGCTACAAATTAGTTTCTCCAATATCAGTACTAGACTTTGTACATTAAATAAATATATAAGAGCTTATTTGAATGGGTCTATTACCTAGACATACCTTTTAAAATCCTTACTAAGAGAGGCTGACAAGAAAGTGTCCATATAAAACATTGTTTAGCTGGATTGTCTTTTTCATTATACCTGCAGAGTAAAGGTTTGAAAGCACAGCACATGACTAAGAACAGGTGAAGTTAATCTCACCTATGGCTTGTGTACATCCACTGAAGCCCCTAGGACTCTGTCAAGCTGATGGGCAAAGGTGCATTTAGGGTGTTCTATTGATCTTCTTAGCTGCCTGCTGAACCACTCCCAAGAAGTGCCTTTCTCTGTCCATTGACCATAGTGGGACACACCCTGTTGCATGCTGTGAACATCTGCTCTTTTGAGATGTTTTGGCAATAACTGTAACATCAGAGTGATGTGGATGTGTGGTTACCTGGTAGACCATGACCTGTAGCGTAACTCACACTTCATAGAAGATAGTCTATAAAAGCCTGTTTAAATAACCTGATTTGCAGATAAACATCTGTCAGTGTTGAAAAGAAATGCTCTACAACTAATGAGATCTCATGCATTTTTTCCACACTTTGTGCTATATATAACTATGGTAAAAGCAGCAGTGCTGGCATAAGAGTCTGTTCTGTACTTCCTCCTCTTCCCTGACTGCTTGTTCTCACTCCTGCAGTGTTTCCTTTTGTGTGCCAGTGTCATGTGGCATTCCATAATGTCAGCTGAGGAGCTGTTCCTGGCTAAAAAGGGGTATTTTGGAGCGTATTATTCAATACTGATTTACACTAGTTCCTTGAGTCTATGAGTTGCACAATTGCATTGAAGTTTCTTTTAGGACAGGGAAGGGCGAGGCGGGGGCAGATAAGAGAAGGAGATGTGCAATTGCTTTTTTTCATGCATCAATGTCTGCTTATATTATGTAATATTTCCACACAGCTCTGTGGAAGGAAGAATCTGACTACACCTGAGGTGTTAGACTGAACTGTGATCATTTAACTTCATTTTGCATCATTTAATAATAAGTTGATAAAATCAGCTTGTCTATAAAGAGGAGAGACAGTCTTTGTTCTGCAGCCCCTCTGCTTGCTGGGGTTGTCTGTTCCCATGTCTCTCTCTGGGAGAATTTTCAGCACTCAGTTGCTCTTCTCAAGTGAAATGAACCTTCCTGATTTCTCCTCTGGTGAGGCCTCCTGACATTTCATTCTTCATGAAGAAGGAAAGTGGTGGAGCCTGACGAGAATAACATTTATCTCATCAGTTACATTTTTTTCAGCTGACTAAATATGATACATTATATAGTTTGTTGTATGAGAGTAATTTAAAACCCTGAGCTGGGAGGTTGAGGATGGATGCTTTCCATCGATTCATTCCGATGAGTCTTGTCTGTATGTATTACTGGAAGGAACAGAGAGATTCACCTGTCGTAACTTATCTCTCTGTAAGTTGGATATTTTAATCTGAGTCTGTCCATGCTTATATGGTCAGTGGGGAGGAGGGGAATGATGTGACTCATCCTCTGGAAATGTCTCTCTTCTTTGACCATAAAGGGAAAGTATCTACATTTTAGACAGCTGCAGTGGGAGGCTTCAACTCCAGGCTGAAATGCTTGAGAGTCAGTAGAGTTGCACACAAGTCACTGTGTGCACTCGGAGGTGTCCTGGAATTTTCTACCTGGCTTTCAGCAAGGTTGTGGGTTTCCCATAGATCTCATGTGGTATTAGCCTGCTGCACACAAACCCCTTGGATACCCCAAAGCATCTCAAAGAGCATGGGATGCCTTTTTCTGGGCAGAACAGTCTGCTCTCCATAATTAGGTATCTGCATTTGGTTTTCTAAACTCCCATCCCTATTGGTGCAGTGCTGTTGAAAAGGATGTAGCTGAGCATCTGTGGGGTGGCGGAACCCACTTTGCATAACATAAACATAAATGTCTGGAACCATTTGAGAAACCCTAAATTACTGTAGGTGTGTGCACAGGGCTGGCAGGTGTGACAGACGACATAAAGGCATTGGCACTGCCCTGAAGCAGCAAGGAGAATACAATGCAACATTCAAGGTGCCACTGGCTGCCTGTGTCCACGTGAGTTGAGCTTCAGTCGCATTTCACCAAAATGTCATTTTACCAGTGACATTTTACCAGTGACTGTCATGGGAGCTGGGACACCTCATTGTGTGTATGCAGGTGGTTTAAGCTGGTGGCTGCCAGGAGGGCAGGCTGCACCCCGAGTGTGTGTGCACTGCCCTGTTCTGCTGGGTGCTGGAGCAGCACAAACAGGAGCCGTGAGCCTTCTGGGGGTGTGTTCAGGTGAAGGGTAAAGAGCCTGAGGTACCTGAGGAGAGCAGAGAAGAACGAGGCTGCAATGGGCAGCAGCTGGAACACGTCAAATTTGTATCACAAAGCAGAGTGAGATGAGACAGATGAAGAAGAAGAAACTACTGTGTACCCGTTGTGGAAAAGAATGGGAGAGGGGAGTTCTTTTATTGCTTTTGTCAAAACTGCCAAATTGGAGGAGGGAGACAGTGTCACAGCGCTGAAGCGACACATAAGTTTGAGAAGGCAGGCAGGCGTAGTAGGATTTTCCTTGTCTCTGGATACCGATTTTCGGGCTGTCTCTGTTTTGGCCACCTGGGAGCCAGGTCCGTGTTTTGTGGCCCCTCCTGGCGCTGTCGCTGTCCCTGAGGTCTCAGAGGAGCCGCCGCTCCCGCCCGGCCCTCAGGGCCTGCAC